>CM055734.1:10706439-10916439 GCA_029465975.1 Dallia pectoralis
GGGAAAACTTAATTCAGCCGACGTTCCACACTCTTAAGTAGGTTACCTCGAACCTTCTTTCTGTTTTCTTGGGCTGCGACGTAGTTCCCGTCTGTATTTAAGCAGCCAGTTGAAAGTTTTTTTTTTTTTTTTTTTAATTCCGCCCCGTAGATTTGCACGCCGACATCCAGACTACCTGGCTTCTTTTTACATAGCGCACGGCTACAATTTCAGCTTCAAGCAATCTTCTGACTTTGCTCAATATCTTGATTATGTCGAGCAGTCTTTTGACTTTGATGTGAATGCACTAAGTTGAATTCACTAACTACGGACTTTAAAGTTCTTTTGTACTCAACACGAAAAGTAACAAATAAAAGTCTTGAATCCAAAGTTCTTCTTTTAACCGTTTAATTATGAATTTTCGAAAACATAATATAAAAACTTAGGATAATTACTTTTCTAAAAATTATGTTATACAATTCTGTGTAGGTCAAAAGACTGTGTTGCTCCAAAATCCAGTAGCTTCTGCCTGATTCGCGGGTTCCTGTTTTCCTTCATACTAAGTCTAACAACCAATCAAATTACATTTTACTAGATAACTGGTCACCTGATTATATTATAATTTCTAAATTCTAATTGCAGCACAGAATTTCTCAAGTTTTAATATTTCCATAGAAATGGCTTCAACAGATCCATTTTCATGGCCTTTATCAATTTGATCAATGACAGTTGGAATATTGTCCCTAATTTATTGAGAGCACAGACACATACGATGTGTCATGGCAGAAGGGTAGTTTTGAGATGGTGGTGAATTGGAAACCACGATCGCACACCAAGTATGAATAACCGTTACCCACAGTCAGTCACACAGTTTTTCCTAGGGAACCGTGTTGATTCTTCACAGTGAGTAATCCTTCCATTAGAGTTACCTCAACACTGGGTATTCCAAAGATAAATAAGCTGTCACCAAGCACAGACAGTCCTCCCATTGACTCGCATAACTCCTCTGTTCACCAAATCCAGTGTGATTCTGCCCTCACTCAGCGTTCACTGTCCCCCTCATCACCAGCCAGGAGACGTGCAGCACAGGACAGCCTCAGGTCAGCCTCAGGTCAGCTCTTTTTTACCAGTCAATAAGTTATGAATACAGTTTGTCAGAAATGCTAGCTCTGTGATGTTTTTTTTGTATTAATGAGATTTAAAGTTTTAGTTCTCAGTCAGGGCTCGGTGGGAAACTTGTGAGAATTCTTTTTTTTTTTTTTTACTTTTTAGCAAACAATATTAACAATTATTAAAGTCTGGCCTCAATGTCAAGCCTTCATGTTTCTTTAAAGACAATCACAATTTACCAGGTTTTGTTAAGCACAGAAATGGTCATGTTTATTGTAACACCTCATATTTCCGATGTAGCCCTGCTGAGGGAAAACATGTTTAACCTCTGCAAAGTTTTCTTGGCTGTGGTGAGCCTTGATAACATCTGTGTTTTGCTGCCTACCTGATCAAGCACACTCTTGAGTAATTGATTGACTGCTGGGCTGAGTAGATAGCGGGGACTAGCCTCTGACAAACAAACCATAGGCAATTGTCATTTGTGGAGTGACTTTTACAACTGCCTTTGTTTGGTCATTCCCAACTGAGCTATTTCCCATAAAGATCAACCTGATTTGACATGTGTTTGGGATTGCATGCTAACTAGATCCACCTCTCCTTGTTTCTAAGAGACAGGAGTTTAACCCTCTGCAGAAGTTGGTACCGGGCTCTTAGTTTTCATGCATGACCCACACTTTTAACATGCACAGTAACATGTACAGTAACCTGTACAGTGCCTTTTCTTTTTGACATCTCTCATTACCAAGCTGTTGTCTCCTAGAGTATTGGTAAGTTCAGTAGGGGTTGTAGTCCATTAGTACTTTTTGTTTGTACTGTGAGTACTCTACAGTTTTCACTCAAACCAAGGGGGTGGCAAAATGTCAGTTAGAAGCAAACAACTGTTGAATCAGTTATTTCGGCGTGTGCCTTTTTTTTATCTCATGGTAAATGAGACTCCGAGCCAAACTAAACCAGAACACTATTTTGCCTTGCAGGTGTGAGGGAAACCCGTCATGGCAGGCGACATGATGTTGGTGGTGCGTGGCTTGGCTAAGCTTAGCCAGGCGATCATGGAGACACAGGCCAGCACACTGCGTAGTGGAGGTGCCCAGACATTGGTCCAGAGCGTACAGGTGACTGCAGAGCAGAGTATGGCAGCGGCCCTGCAGACCTTGCAGGTGGGTACAGGTGACATGGATTGGGGTTTTCTGTTAGGACAGTGAACGTCACTTCTGTAGATTCAAGTATTGTCGCCACAATGGAATAGGGTGGTAAACCAAACATCTGACAGCATCATTTGTTCATTTGTTAGTATTATCGTAGTCGAGTTACTGAATGAACACCGGGCATTTGTTTGTTCTGCCCAGGAAAGTGGCAGTAGAGATCAGTCCCCACCGATCCCATAGTGAGACTTTCTGTGGATATATTTTAGTCAAGAGGATCAGAAGTTGTCCTTTCAGTTTTTTCCAAACACTTGACCTGACTGGAAATAGTTCACTGCTGTATTTATCGATTCTAACCAGGGTCCCCTGGACACACCACAGTGTATAAAACGCAGCCGTATCCGAACAAAAAAAACACAACACGTCTTTTCATTAACCTCAACTACTACCATCTCTCTCTCTGACAGGGATTTGGCGGGCAACAGCAGAGTCAGTGTGATGACTTTCCAACAGACATTGACGCGGACAGCAAATATAACTTCTCCGGGTCAGAGGGAACCAGCATGGATAGCGGAGTACCCGATGGTTCAGATGTCTGGAACGAAGATGGCTTATCAGAAAAGACTGAGGGCGCGGACAGAGCCACCGGCAGAATGTACAACGGCCAGGCCTCAGTCAAATCCAGGCTGTTTGAGGGCTATAAGGACCCCAGCAGCCAGTTCACCGGACAGGTCCGTTCTTTCCGGTTATATAGCTCCTACCACCAGGACAGCACCGGGGTTGGTGGCCTCACGGCTGAGGACATCGAGAAGGCCAGAGAGGCGAAGAGGAACGAGAAACCACACAAACAAATGGTATTACTGAACATATCATCTCTGTGTTGGCTGTTACTGAGAGATGTACTGGGTGTCTGTTGTCTACCATGGTGTTGTTCTCTCTGTTGTAGCTCAGTGAAAGGGCCCGAGAGAGGAAGGTCCCGGTGACACGGTTAGGGAGACTGGCCAATTTCGGAGGTAAGGCTATATACATCCTTAAATTAGTATTCTGTCTTTGTGTTACGGACTCACAACGTGCTACAGTTGCTACCAATGTCAAATGTATTTCCTGTTGCTGTTCACTGCAGAGCTATGAGTGTTAAGAAATTAATTCACTTGGCAGTATTATTGTATGGCATGTTGTGCAACAGATCAACAGAAGCCAAAACAACTTTTCTGCCAAAACCTTTAGTGACCACAATTCTGTAAACACTGTCAATATTTAGAAATGATATATTTCAACCAGATTATGTCAGGATTTCCCCGTCACTCCCACATGCTTTACAGCTTGACGGTAACGACCTCTCCCTTGAACACACCTCTGTTCTCTTATCTACCCAGTACTCTGCCCCCTGCACTGTCATAAAAGCCTAAATGTGTTGTTCTGGTGTAGAGATGTGGTCCCACCACACTGCCATGCCCTAGACCTTTGTAATGGATATAACAGCACAGCTGTAGTGGCTGGGCACACTCTGGTTGTCATGGTGATGGTGAGGTGAGCTCCATCCCCAGAGTCTGCCAGCATGCTGCATTGTCTCTGGCAATTGGAGCCACACAGTGAGCCGGCCCAACAAGCCACACGGGAGCAGTCGTTTGTTCTGGTTCCACATATGGCCCCGACACTGTTTGCGGTCGATACCGGGGCAGCCAGTGAACGCTATGTCTGGCAGGGCACTGCAACGTCATGTGGCATCATGGGAGATAAGTGGTGAGAGGGTTTGGTTGTCCTTCAGCTGGAAATCGGGGTTGCCAAGGTTGGAGGTGGAATCAGAGTTGCCAGGTTTGTCGTGTTTCTCGATAGCCAATCATTGTGGCCCCTCTGCTACAGGGTGATAGTGTCATGTTTACCGTGTGGATGGAACATCAACAGGTCTCTCTCACATCCAGAGTGGCTGACAGGCTATCCATTTCCACACGTCGGAGGGGTGGCGCTAGGGAACAGCCTGCCATGCAGGTTTCATGGATACATACGTGCCTCCTCGAGTTTCATTTTCCTCTGACTGATACATGTTTGAGAATGCCTCCATGTAAAGCTGTTTGTTATTCTAGGACGTTAGCAGACCATGTGAATGCAAAGAGGTCTGACCGTTTGCCTGTCATTACAGTCTGCCCTATTGTTTGCTGGTGTAGTCCTTCGCTATATATCTGTAAGGTCGTGTCAGAGGCGCAGGCAATGAGCGGTATGGGACCTCTTGCTGCTTTCCCCTACACGTCCTAAACTAGCATGCAGGTTTGAAACGAAGAGAGCAGTGTGTGTCTCCGCCCAGCACACATAGAAGCGGATGTGCCACCTCTTAGAACCTGGCTCCTCTCTAGGTTTCTCTCTTTTTTTCTTCCTTTCTTGCGAGTTTTTCCGAGGCCATTGTGCTTAAACGTCAACGCGAACGTCGTGCGAAAGGACACACAGTCCAAACCTGCTGAGGAAGTCCAGATGTATGATTGGATGGAGTTTAGCAAGTTAAGAAAATCACTGATTAGTTCAATATGTGTAAACAAGATTTCTACACATCAATATGTGCAAAACCAGATATCTACATGTCATGGTAAAACCGTCCGGACGTGCCCGGTCTGGTTTAGACAAATGAACCCAGATTTCATTGATTGGTATTGATCGACTGCTTCGTGGTATTGGCATTCTTCTGCGAGTAGGATGCACTTCCTGCCCACTGAACATGTGTGCAATTGTCGCGGCAGTGTTTGCGAGCACAGGCGTGGCCGTCGGACTGGATCTGACGAGGCTTTGTCCTTGCGAAAACACTGTTTCATCACTGCCAAGAGTGATTAAAGGACTGAGCCTGTTTTGTCTGTCGAGGCTGACTGGCTCAAATGATGCCGATACAGCTACTTGTTACATCCACTGCACATTTCCCCGGCGCTTCCCTCATTCATAGATGTGTTATATTGATCGTGAGGCAACACTGAGTTCCTCGATATAGCCCTTAGTCGTGTTTCTAGCACAAACCCCTGAGGTGATTTCTTTTTGCTTATTAGTGTAATTGGGAAAGTTGAACTACGTGTTTTTACACACTTTTCTCTGGTGTAGGAGGTACGCCCTGCATTTGCCCGTGCATGTTTCTGTGTCTGGCACAATGAGGCAGGGAATGTGCTGAGCAAGCAAAATTTCGTCTGGATTACTTGAGAAACATGGAGGTGTGCTGCAGATAAGCCTGCCTGCCCTTCATTGGAATTGTCTTCTGGTCTTACTGGCTTTATGAAGTGAAATGTGTCTCGATTCCTTTTATCCAGAGTGTTAATTACTAGAAAGGCAAAATGAAACGTACGTAATAATGAAGCTGTACTCTGCAACATCGAACATAATTACCATTTAAATATCAAAGTCTATTTTTATTTTGGGAGGCCACATGAAAATACCTGCTGTTAGAGCTGCCGCGCATAGAGCTGCCGCGCATAGAGCTGCAGCGCATAGAGCTGCCATGATCTCTTACAGTAAACGATAGAGAGGCATTTCTGTCATACTCACTACAGTACTATATGTACAGTAACATGTATGCTAGTGAATGACCGAAACGTCTTGTTAACATTGTGTGTTCTATCCCTCCAGGTCTGGCTGTAGGACTGGGCTTTGGAGCGCTAGCTGAATGTATCATAGTGAATGACCGAAACGTCTTGTTAACATTGTGTGTGTTCTATCCCTCCAGGTCTGGCTGTAGGACTGGGCTTCGGAGCGCTAGCTGAATGTATCATAGTGAATGACCGAAACGTCTTGTTAACATTGTGTGTTCTATCCCTCCAGGTCTGGCTGTAGGACTGGGCTTCGGAGCGCTAGCTGAGGTAGCCAAGAAGAGCATGAGACCAAGTGAGAAAAAGGGTAACTGTAAAACAAACCTTGTTTCCTGACCTGAGAGAAAACATGCTTATGTTTTACATTGTGTGTACATGCATGTGCTTGGTTACCTAGACCTAGACACATGTAACATGTAGTATGTAACAAGGGCCACTTTGACATTTCTCTCAATTCATCCGAGTTTCACCCAGAAAGCTTTTGAAAACTCTTCTGCCAGTTGTTCCAAAAAATGTGTGCAGTCATCTTAGCTAGAAAGCTAGCCAGCCAGGTCCTTTTTGCTATGTAGTCTAGTTTAGCCAGCCAGTTTGCCTAGCACGACATCACCGTTTTTAATCTTAACAACAGAATTAACCCACAAAACAAATAGAAAACAGCAGACAATTTCCATCGGAAAGGTTAATAAACGATTCAAATACAACTTAAGTGCCTGGACCATCCAATCTTAAAGTAGCAGCTAGCGAGAGAATCATTGGCGCAAATTAATTTAGCTTTATCGCTTTGTTTTTCTACATAGTCAAATGTATGTATTTAGGTCAATAGTAAGTTAAACGTATACTAAATACAGATGTCTGGCCGACTGGGGTGTTATGATAGTGCTTCAAAACGATGCTGAGTGCAAAGTTATGGGCCCACTTGTTGTTACTTTTGTGATTAATAACTCATGCTACCCAGTACCCACTCTTTAATGAACCGGCCCATCACTAATAATACTTCGCGAGGCTTTGATGAAATGGTTATCTGTGTTACAGCGAACCCGCTGTTAAGGACAGGTATCCTACAGTCGTTAACACCTAGACCTGCAGCTGTCGAAGAAAGAATTGGGGCAGGCCATTTATTGAATTGACCTTCCCAGTCATGCCTTATTTAGTATGCTGTCATGCTCTGGTTAGACCACCAGAGGCAGTGTTACAGTCTAATCATATACAGGAGAGATAGGGCTACATTATACTGCTATTTATGGCACCATTGTCTCCATAATATCATAGTGACAGGCTACATTGAATCCAGGGCAACATTTAATTCATGAATGAACCCATCAGAACGATCGGTCCATAAAATGTATGGTTAATATACTGTATGTAATACAATATTAATCATTGCTGCCAAGTACAGAGTAGAAATAGATATAGTTTGTCATCAGAGCCGATATGCTTGGGGATCTTTAGCCTAGTCTTTTCAATGCGTCGCTAGCTGACGCTACATTAATCAAGACATTGGTGTAGCCTGAGGTCATCTTGGCTCAAGGTAAAATAACAGGCCATTTAAATCTCTTGCTTTAAAGCTTTAATGTTCACCTGTCTGGCTGCTGATGTCACTCTGGGCCACTGACACACATACCCATGACTCTCTATCTGCGCTGCCTGGGGGGAAGCTTTCTGCTTAATCAGGTCCAGGGAGCTTTTAACTAGACAGCCTTTGACATTTGAGTCAGTTAGCAGATGTTTTCATACAAAGCGACCTACAGTAGTATGTGCAAACATTTGTATCCTTTTTTGTCCTGGCTTATTGCGGACAAGATGTTTTTTGAGTAAGAAGTATTATTAGTTATTAACAGTACACTGATATTTTCCATTGTATATGTTATGAAGGTTCTGTTTCAAAGTAAAAGATGCTCTGAGAACATTTTCTTTTTGGAGCGTATGACAATTCTTGGTTTTCTATAATCACCAGTAACTGAGACAATTGCAGAATGAGAGAAACATATATTTTCCTAAATGTATGGTATGCAATGTGAATATTCAGGGTGTAAGGAAGAGAGATGGTGTTCTCCACTGTGGAATTATAGTGCCAGTAGCATAGAACGGTCATTGTTTTCTCCTCAGACAGGAATTGGTTTGTCTTGATAGGCAGCCAGTAATAGTGTCCACAATATGTGATCTCTCTCTCGTTTCTTTCGCTTTCAGTACATGAGTTTGCCTTTTGCCATTAATATCAATACGTACTGCATTTTTGAATTGACGCGTAGTGGCTTATTTGATCAGAGCATGATGCTTCCAACACCAGGGTTGTGGGTTCGATACCCACGCCGGGCAAGTCGCTCTGTATAAACTTGTCTGCTAAATTACCTTCATGCAAATGTACAGTCCAAAACGTCTGAGTTTAGCATTGAGCTGACCTGAACGTTTTCCCTCAGCTGACAAGAAGGCAGTGCTGGATTCCAGTTTGTTCATGTCGGAGGCTAACGCAGAGAGGATCGTCAGGACACTCTGTAAGGTCCGTGGAGCTGCACTCAAACTAGGCCAGATGCTCAGCATTCAAGGTGAGATCCAGCTAACTTTATGCTAATGTTCTGTGAACACCACCAGCAGCATTGTCTCAATGTGTTTACTATTAGTATTACTATTCTGGTCACTCCAGCCATTCTGTTCTGTGGCCCGTGGTTATTTGTTGTGTGTGCTTCTGTCTGGGTCTTTACATGTTACTCTAAATCTCAGCTGTCTGCTGTGCTGCAGGATAGCGGGTTGTCATGACAGTCTCCCTTAGTGTCAGGGCAGTCACTGATGACCTTCAACCCCCCAAAACCCCTAGTGTCAGGGTAGTCACCTTCACACCCCCCTACCCCAGCCCTAGTGGAAGGCAGTCACTGATGACCTCCATACCGACCCCCCCAACTAGATTGGTACTGTTAGCCTAATCGCTAGCCTCTGTAGATGAGTATGTGAAGGAGATGGTATTTCTCTCTCTCCCCCCCACTGGCAGCTGGTAATGCTTCTCCCAGTTCACCACACTTCTGCTCAATTCATGACAACACACAGCACTTAGAATTCGTCTGGTTACCTAAATTCCAGCCAAACACAGCATTGTGTTGCCCGGAAAACTGGGCTTCTACGCAAAAGCTCTGAATATGAGAACCTCCCAGATGTTGTCTACTGACCATCAGTTGTGTCACATTATTATGTATTCAAAGCAGAGGAATCTTCTGTCTTAGAATCCTATGTAGGTCAGATTTCTGCAGTCTCCTAACAGCCAAGAGATGTCCTTGATGACACATTACCCTTCAGTTCTATGAGCATCCTTTGGCCAGATTTTGGCCTGAATTTGGTGGGACATTACATTGCTAGTTTTCTCTATTTGGAGATATTTCTTAGTCAGCGGAACAACCCACTTTGACTTGCTTGGAAATGGCTTTGTGAAATCCCTCCCAGACTTGTGGCAATCAACCTTGGCATGACGTGTTACTAAACCCTGTACCCATATGGTTAAGATTAAACCAGACCAGGGTTCTAATGTTTATGATTCTAATTTCAGCCTTTTATATAATAAAAGTTAAAGTGGTACTATTGTAATAGTCATAATATCAGTCTACGCATTAGCAAGAAGTTAAAAGGAATCTGAAAGCATCAGTTATGAAGTGTGAGTGTGTGTGCACGTGTGAGTGTGTGTTGCACCGGGTGTTTTTACTACCCTACTTTGGGTCTCAGGGTCCTTCTGGTCGTGTGCCGAGCTGTTCCGATATGGCCTTTGAAACAGCCGGTCAGGTCAGGGTTTCAGCCGGTCAGGGTTTCAGCCGGTCAGGGTGCTGTTAGTGTTGCAACGCTTTTATTTTTAGAGGTTCCTGGATCTCTGACCGAATGTGATCAATGACAGACTAGAGGTGGAATTCAGTTTGTCATCAGTCGACTTATAAATAATCGGTCTATTTTTATTTCATTTTCTTTCTTCTCCCGTTGGCCTATTTGGTCCCTTTAGTTTTGCTCTTGACATTGGCATTTCACTGGCCTCTGTTCTAGCCTGTCTATCCATATCTGTGCTTGTTGTCTGTGTTGGGGAATATGAGTGGCTATTCTGTATTTAAATACCTGACTCACATTGACCTCTTCACACCGCCCTGTCAATTGGTTGCGCATTGGTTCATCTAAGTTGTATTACGTCTTATTGCTCAGTGCCGGAGTCAGAGATTAGTTGTCTTTCTAACTTTGGCAAGCAGGAGTTTACAGCTTTAGGAGGCTTATCCCTGGACCCTTTATTTAGATAGTAGCCACCTAGCATATAACCGGACAATTACTGAATTGCCCTCCGCATCAGAGCTGTTTCATACTAGTCCCCAGTGGGGAGAAAAAACCCACAGCCTGGGCTTTGTGAGGACAGCAACAACTAAGGCATTGCCAGGTCTTTAAATAAGACACCAACCATATCAGAAATGGCACTAAATCTGGTTTCCAAACTGGCATGGTCTTAGATGTAGCTTGATTCATAAACTCTGTCATAGATTTGGTAGCATCATTTCTCTTCTTTTTTTGTCAGTCTAGAAAATGTGTTTTTATCATTCTTTCAGCCCAAGATGCTCTAAAGCGGACTGCTAAATATGTACCCCAACCAGTTACCCAACCAGCTAAGTGTATCGGAGTATTCAGTTTCTTATCTGGCGGTTTGTGGCTATCATTAGGTGGTAATGATTGTTTTCTATTGAGCACATTGATTAGAAGTGTGTTTGTTGCTCCTTTCATTCAGGTCAAACAAAAGTAGGAAACAGCCTTGAATTGATGGGTTGTTGATTGACTCAATTGCTGCCTAGTCTTAACAGATGAGCTTCGATTGGAATCTCCTTCAAGTCATGATTAACGTCCATGATGATGCTTTTAGTTGATTCCTCCACTATTAAATCCAGTAGATCTATCAAATTAAAGTATGTTGTTGTAAATTATTGTCAGGTCTGGTGGTTGTGATTAAAAGACTAGATGAGCGTTCTCACTAACGTGGTAACACATCAGCCTGATTCAGCAGGCCCCACCCCCCCATCACCTCTGACCTCTGTTCGGTTCTATTGCCTGTTTGAATGTTGACGTGGTTGTAAAGTGGTCCCATAAGGCCCAGCAGAATGACCTCCTGGTTCCCGTCAACATGCACAGTTATCCTCTTTGCTTTATACATCAGAAGGACCTTTTATGGCACTGTGTGAGCTATAGCTATGTGGAGCTGTTTGCTTCGCCGAGCATCTTGGCCGACCACAGACATTTTGTGAATATTGGCAGGGACTTGTGAACTGTGATATTGTTCTGTCTAAACGTCCCGAGGCACCAAGTGCTGAAAGATCATTTACGAATGTGTGATTGTTGAAGTCGAACGGAACAAGATACCGTGATTTCGACCTGTGATTTCGAACTGCGACTCCTGTCCTGTATTGGGGTATGTAAACAGGTTGACTGACATGAACAGCCTGTGTTTTGCTTTGACTTTTGTAACTCAGGGTGATCTTTCGCCTTTGTCCTCGTCCCCTTCAGATGACGCTTTCATCAACCCCCAGCTGGCCAAGATCTTTGAGCGTGTGAGACAGAGTGCAGACTTCATGCCTATCAAGCAGATGACTGTAAGTTCTCATCGTCACGATCCTGCTCTAATGTTCCCCTGGCACTAAGACCTTTAGCATCTTCCTACGTGGAGCTGCCAGTACTGCCCACACCCCCCCACCCCTAGCTAGCTAGCTAGCACCAAACTGGTCACGTCACAGTGTTTACTACTTCCATGTGCGGTTGTGTTCCAACCTGCAGAAGTCCATCAACAACGACCTGGGCCCCAACTGGAGGGACAAGCTGGAGCTGTTTGAGGAGCGTCCGTTCGCGGCGGCTTCCATTGGTCAGGTCCACCTGGCGAAGATGAAGAACGGCAAGGAAGTGGCGATGAAGATTCAGGTGAGATACTGTTTATTCTGGTTGCACTAGCCCCCAATGAGGCGGTCTGGTTCTCGTGTTTGCATTTTAAGGCCTAATGTGTCCTACGTTTTTTTTTAAGAGCATGGAATATGTTGCATTTAATCTCTAGTGTTTGTAATTCATTTCCCCACTAATCTCTTCTGACGGGCTCATTGGTCAAAAGTTCTGCAGCATGAAAAAGCATTGGTTGTTCTTATACAGAGACTTTGTATGAGGACATATTGCACTTCTACTGCCGAGTGCTTTTTGGTAGCGTTTGGGTTTTTTCATGTCAGAACACGCTGGTCTGCAAGCGTGTTTGTTTTGTAATGCTGTTTTCTCCTGCTCTGTTTGTCCTCTGCAGTACCCCGGAGTGGCTAAGAGTATTGACAGTGATGTCAACAACCTGATGACTCTGCTGACTATGAGCAATGCGCTGCCTGAAGGTGACAACCGCACAACGGATTTCATTCTGTCTTTGTTTACGGGCTCATAACGTACGCTGCAGTGGCAGCTCACATTGCATATCATGGGGCTTGTCTGCCTGCTTCACTGTAAGCAAACACTACTATCCTGGTCCCTTCCTTTCTCACAGTGGAGGGAGAACGTTATTGATCAATGGTGAGGTGATAAATATCCATCAGTCACGGCTTCCACAGAGCCGGGAATGATTAAGGGATACATCCTCCTCCGTGCCAAATGATAATCAAAATCCTTAATTTTTACATCCCAGTTATGTTCACCCTGTCTCAATGTTTGAAACTCTGCAGGTCTATTTCCTGAACATCTAATCGAGGTGATGAGCAGGGAGCTGGCTCTGGAATGTGATTACATAAGAGAGGCCAAATGTGCCAAGAAATTCAAGTGAGTAATGAAAAGATGAGCTTTACTGTCACTACTTTGTTCTGAATATTAGTAGTCAGAGGGGAAAATGCTCTATATTTCGGATACACTGTAGCCAAGCAATAAGGATTTTTGATGAAACATATATTTTAAATGGCTACAACGTGCGGTAGCATTTTGAGTTCTGTTGAGATGCAGAGTAAAGTTTTGGCACTTCCTACATTTATTTCTCCCCATAGAACCACATTAAATGCATTTGAAAAAACATCTAGTCCAGATCAAGAGAAGTTGCGTGTAGGGCCGACTCTTTCTGTAGTTCTTTCAAAGAAGGCGCACGATTCAATTCAGCAAGCTTGTAAAATAACCACACAGAAAAAAAGTCCAAGGAGATAACATACCTGCCAATTCCGCAACTCATGCCCACACCCCAGTTCCTCATGCCCCCATCCCAGTTCCTTATGCCTTCATCCCAGTTCCTTATGCCTTCATCCCATTTCCTCATGACTTCATCCCAGTTCCTCATGCCCACACCCCAGTTCCTTATGACTTCATCCCATTTCCTCATGCCCCCATCCCAGTTCCTTATGACTTCATCCCATTTCCTCATGCCCCCATCCCAGTTCCTTATGCCCCCATCCCAGTTCCTCATGCCCCCATCCCAGTTCCTTATGCCCCCATCCCAGTTCTTTATGCCTTCATCCCAGTTCCTTATGCCTTCATCCCACTTCCTCATGCCCCCATCCCAGTTCCTTATGACTTCATCCCATTTCCTCATGCCCCCATCCCAGTTCCTTATGCCCCCATCCCAGTTCTTTATGCCTTCATCCCAGTTCCTTATGCCTTCATCCCATTTCCTCATGACTTCATCCCACTTCCTCATGCCCCCATCCCAGTTCCTTATGCCATCCCAGTTCCTGCTACACCAGCTGGGCATGAGTTCTGCTTATCATCTTGACCCTGGCTATTGACTCTCTCTTCCAAACATGTTTATACAGTAGCTGTTTCCCTGCCTGTTGATGGGTGTTTCTTAAGCCCCAAGCACATAGAGTTAAATAGTTTTAATAAATGGGTCATACATTTGTGTTTGTAACATGCTATAATGCCATTTTGTATCCCTGTGAAGTACTCTTTTAAGTATACTTTCTGAAGTCACATACGCTGTGTGTTGAGTCACTTCCTGTGTATGACCTGTGTGTTATTGTTGCAGGGAGCTTCTGAAGGACCACCCATTCTTCTACGTACCAGATGTGATAGACGAGCTGAGCAGCAACGCGGTCCTCACCACAGAGCTGGTCCCTGGCTTCCCTCTGGACCAGGCTGAACATCTCACGCAGGAACTCAAAAATGAGGTCGGTCTGCAGCAACGGTCAACAAGAACAAATACCTTCACAAAGTCTGTTGCCGCTGTTTACTTCCTGTATGTTATGTAAATGTGGATTATAATCTGTGTATTTTGCTTGTCATATTTGTCTTCATGTGCAAGCCAAACACCACCCAGTAACCTCCTTTCTCCTTGACCTCACCCACTAAAGCAATGTTATATCGCCCCCTAGTGTTGCAAACTATAGACTGGAAAATGTGTTGTAGACGTGGTCTTTCTCATCCCATCAGATATGTGAAAATATCCTGAAACTGTGTTTGAGGGAGCTGTTTGAATTCAGATACATGCAGACTGACCCCAACTGGTCCAACTTCTTCTATGACACCCTGACACACCGGGTGAGTTTGCCATCCAACTCATGTTTCCGTTTTAAACATGCTTGCTACACATGCAGAAAAACATGGATAACACGTGTCGTGATGAAAATGACAGACGGGCATAACCTGTCGGTGCGGTTTGCAGTAGAGTTTCGCCTTCACCTCCTCCGATCACACCGTCTCTATGTGGGGGTTATAAACATATGTGCAGTAATCATTCTACTCAAATCCTATTTATTTTATATGGCCCGTTAAACATAAGCAGCTGCTGCACAGTGACTAGGATTAACTCACTGGTAGGAGTCTTTGACTGGGCCTTTTCTGCTCTTCATTTGGGAGTTCTCATGATGCAGCAGCATCATCTGAGCTGCTGTGCATCATATTTAGCTGCTGTGCATCCCCGGTAGAGCAAGAGCACGTCGATATAGTCCCCCCCCCCCCCCACCCGCTGTAGCACCATGTCGGCTAGAGGGCCCTAACCTCGCTTCTGCTCCATCCACACAGGTTGCCTTGTTGGATTTCGGCGCAACGAGGGGATTTAGCGAAGACTTCACTGACGTCTACATTGAGGTGAGGTATCAGTCAATTATCCATAAGAAAAACATGATAGATCAACACAGTTTGGCGTGTCGCTTTGTTGTTAGTTGTGTGTGACGTTTATTATGTGTGATGTTTACTATGGGTGACATTTATTATGTGTGACGTTTATTATGTTTGACGTTCATTTTGTGTGATATATTTATTATGTTTGACGTTCATTATGTTTGATATTTATTATTTTGCGTCAATCAGCTCATCAAGTCAGCGGCAGAAGGGGACAGAGAGGGTGTGCTGGAGAGATCCAGAGAAATGAAGTTCCTCACAGGTTATGAGTCAAAGGTGAGGACATTTATTCCAAATGCAAACTCCAGAACCTGCTGTGGGTGTGTCCTAATTAATTGAAAAGGATCTCCTATACCCCATTAAATAAATTGAGTAGTTCACTTCATTTAAATAGCTTCCCTCAGGTCAACCATATCTTAAGCAAAACACGATCCGTTCACAGTGACCATCATAATCACCATGAACGTCTCCACGTCCGTTTTGCCCATTTTCAGGCCATGGAGAACGCCCACGTTGACGCTGTGATGATCCTGGGCGAGGCCTTCGCTTCTACGGAACCTTTTAACTTCGGAGCTCAGAGCACCACGCAGCGTATCCACAACCTTATCCCTGTAATGCTGAAACAGCGACTCACACCCCCCCCAGAGGAGACCTACTCCCTCCACCGGAAGATGGGTGGCTCCTTCCTCATCTGCTCCCGCCTTGGCGCCAAGCTCAGCTGCAAGAACATGTTCCAGGAGGCCTATAACAACTACTGGAGGGACCGCCCGAAACGACCAAACCAGTGACAGACACTATAAACGGCCTCTCCGAGGCTACGACACCTGGTTTAGGTGGACTATTAGGAGAGGGATTGAACCAGCCAAGTCAGACTTGTGAATCAGATGTTAATGGATGGCACTTTCCTCATCCCTCACCGAACCGAAGTCCGGTTTTTTTTTTTTGCGTTAACATTTTTTTTTTTATATTTTCCATGGCTGTCCAGGTTGACGTATTCACAAGACGTCATGAAATGGTCAGTTGTGATGGTTGAGTTAATTAGGACAAATGCTGTGATGTGTTTGGGAATTGTAAAGCTAAATAACACGGTCTAATGGCCATAAAAAACAGGGAGGACGTAAAATGTAAATGTATTCAGTGACATACCGTTGATGACCTATATTTTACTTAACATATTCATACAAGTGTGTGGAAGGGAGTTCGTCAGGTCGTTTGTCCCACTTCTGTGTAACGCTGATCTTTTACCTGTTTGGTATTTGGGCCACCAGAAGTATTGTACATTTGTCAATTGGATGGCAGTTTATTATGGCCTTTTAGTTGTGTATAGCACCAAAATAATGTGTTGGAACAGTGCTTCTCAAACCTGGAGGCCCACAGACCAACCGGTTGGTTTGCCATTGAAGTTTGGATAGTTTTTCAGGGAAGAAAATGCAAACAAAATTGTGATCTTAAATCACAAGTTGTCTGAATAACTGCAAATGTGCCTTTAGTAATTCTAGAAGCATGTTTAAAAAATAACACTATCAGAGGATCTTTCTATTGATGTCAGAAGAGTTTTAAATATGATTATTTTCTAATCAATGGTATTCTTCCAAAAGATTGCAATAAATATGCAAATAATATTTTATTCCATTCTTGTCCCAATCAGAGTTCCACTGTTGCATGTGATCTCTTAATGAAAATAATAACAATTAAAAGAGCAACTTTTTGTAACTTATTTTGCTTTTCAAATAGACTTCAATCGGGGGGTTACAAACAGGTGACTGGGGAAAACAGTACTTCAGTAAGGTAAGTAACCATGTTATGGAAGAATCTACATTCGTTATGTTCATCCACTATTTCATTCAGAATATTTTAATTTGTCACCTGTCTCTACTTCAATATAAATCTGTTCATACCTAGGTCTGTCTCATGTGACTTGCATTCATTGGTTTCAGAAATGGATTATATATTTATTATATATTAGAATCAGAGTAGTTTCAATAGAGCAATAGACCATATTTCCCTTAGGTTAAGTATCAATCATTGTGGTTGAATAAAAAACAAATCTTTCACTGGTTCTACGTCTAAGGCTTTCTAACATTCATAAGCAACGAGAGCAGTGCATTCCAAATAACTTAATACAGGCGAAAGCCGTCTTTACTTCGTGCCCCAGTCCTACCTCGTGTATTTCTTTAAGGCCCTATGTAAATCAGAAACTGCCTTATTATTCATTTCACAATTAAGAAGTCCCTTGGTGTCATGGAAGGCCACATTAACTTCCTCCACTATGTTCCTGAAGTGAAGTGCAGATCTCTGGCTTGTGACATAGTTGCTGTCGTATGTATGATGCATCACCACCAGGATGACATCTTTGTGACCTGTTTAGGGAAAAAATAATACTTATTATACGTTTAAAAACTAAGCAGAGTGACTTTAGTGCATATATATTTTATACTTAAAGATATAGCCCTGTGTTAATCAAAACTACAAGATTTTACTGAAGACTAAGACAAGACTTCCATCAAACAACAGAAGTTTACCAGTTTACTATTGATTTTGTACCACAGGCAGATGACTCATACCGAGTAAAGTGTAAACACATTCAACCATTAAATGAGGAATTCTTCATGTGGCTTATGATTTTCACAAATCATACTGTGCTAATATGTTATTTCATAAGGCTTTCTTACCAGGAATACGGGCCATGGCAGCGTTAATGTCTGTTCCTGCACGAGAAATAATGGGACAGAAGACTAGTATGACTTGGCAGTCCTCTGCCCTCGTCTCCTCTTGCCAAATTCTCGCTCCGAATTCATTCACTTTTTTCATGAGGGTTTCGTGAGTGTTTAGGGTTTTTCCACAGACAACTGAATGGACTTTAACTGTTTAGAAGAAAGAATAGAATGTGTTCCGTAAGATTATCATATAATATCCTTATACGTTCTGTCCTATACACTAAACACACAAGTGCAATTGTCTGTTTGTGTAAAACTAAATGTGAATACCCATTTGACAGCACATCATCATACAACAAGGATGCCTCGTATCATACTGCCATTGCAACTGACGGAGATTTTCCATCAATGCTGAAAACAGCATTGACTGGCAATCTACAGATTTAAATTGTGTCTGGTATGATCAGTTGGTAACAACAGCCTGGTGAAAAGCAACCACCTGAAAGTTGTCTTCAGTAGTCTGACATGTATATATTTTCTTCACATCATCACTGTTGACAAATTAAAAAATTAAATTAACCAATTTAAACTATTGACACAAAAAAAAATCATACTTTGCATACTTTATTGTTCGTCGGGAAAATAAACAAAAATGCAATTTCATATTGCTGAAAAGTAACTACACCCCTCCAATACCCCTGTAATAGCTGGTGTTGCCCCACTTGGCTGAAAAACATGTAGCAATTTTTGTACCTGTCCATCAGTCTCTCAAACCAACAGGGGTGAATTATTGCATTATGTGTTTTGTATGATTATCCATTTTCTAAATCAATGTTCAAGTGCCCAAGACAGGTATTTTCATCTTGACATGTGTAACCAAACGCCACTATAGTTTAGACCAAAATAGACCACCTTTATCAAATCCAATAATACTAACAATCTGCATCAATTTTGGTGCACCTGATTCTAATTTTAGCTATTTGATGTGATTGTAATGGTAGGGGTGTACTAACCTTTTCTGCCTAGGAGATTTTAATAATAATTTCCTTTAAAATGGCATTTTGTTCCGTTTATTTTTGTACCACAGGTGACAATTTTGTGGACACAGATTAAAGCTAGTGGATAACAAAAAAAATCAAGCAAAATTCAATGTGAACAGAACATAAGAATCTCACCTGTAGCTTTATTCTCTTTTTTTCCAAACATGAACCATCCCTGACTGGAATTTTCCATTCCTTTTTCTTCTTTTTTGTCACAAATGTTCCCGTCTAGGTATAATAATAGCAAATCAAATTGTTTTTATACACCGGGTTAGTCAAATAATATTTTGATATACAGCCACCACAAAGCGCTAGTAAAGATGAACAAAAACACAAAAATGAAAAATGCCACACTCAGAGTCTAAATGAAAAAATAATAATCCAATAATTACAAAGACCACTGTGTATTCTAAGACTCAATCCTATGCCATCTTTTAATGGCACCAATGAGATAGGCAGGTGGGAACAGGGTCAGTTTAAGAGCCCAGTTGGGGCTTGGTCTTCAGCAAGCATTAGCAGAATGTTCTTAAACCTCTGTCCCGCCTCACGTTTCCTGTATGTGTGTCCACTTCTATGTGTACATGTGAGGACCCAATGTACAAACATTGGCAGCTGCCCACTATAGAAAATTACATTTTGGGCTTAGTGGTTAGTTAGGTCAGGGAATATACATCTGCCAAATAAAATGTACTGCCTGAAATGATTCTAAACTACGTTGTCTTGCTTCATCTATCATCCAAACCCGTTGGCAGAGAAGGCAGTAGGTCCTTCCCATCTGACCTTGTTCTTATAAGTAAGTGCACGATATTTCCTGGTAAAGGCAATACTGTGTTGGAGCTCCATTCAATTCCCACCGCATGTAGCCTAGTCCATGAACATAATTATTTACAAACAAAATATTTGTATTGTAAAATCTAAAGTAGTTTAGTTTTTGCTATTTATAAACCACCATTTAGGTATTTTGATTAATGTTGGCCAATAGCAGAGCCCCAGCAACTTGTCATTTACCTGCGTGTGGTGTTTGGTCTGGTAGTGTAGTGGAGTCATCCGATGGGGAAACATACAAATCAGGCAATAACCACGTTAAAGATGTCAAAGTTTAAACATGTATCAACACAAACAAAGAACTAAAATCTAAACTTTTAGAGCATGGAAATCTGCTTTACAATTCAATAATTACAAAGGGCAAATTATATATACTTAGACTCTATCCTATGCCATCTCTTTAGGCATCTATAAGATAAGCAAATGGGAACAGAAGCAGTATTGGAGCACAGTTTGGGCTTGGTCTTCAGCATACAAAATGAGGAACACTTTCATTAACCTCATTCCATTAATTTCATGTTTGCCGTGTGCGTGTGTCCACTTTTATGTGTACATGAGATTGAGTTATTTCAAAGAATATGCAATCTGCCCAAAAAAGGTATCGCCCGAAAAGATTCTCAACTACATTGTGTTGCTTCATCTATTGTCCAAACCTGATCTGTCTCACCTGGCTTGTTCTTTGTCTCCACCCCTTTTCCACCAGGTGTTCCCCATGTCCTAATGCTTTCCTGGTCTTTATATGTCTGTGTGTCCCTGTTACATGTTGCCAGATCGTTTGTCTCAGTACACTTGTTTCCCCAAATACTCTGTTCCTCCATTTTTCCCAGTGTTACGACCATGTCCGTTTCCCGTTTGCCTGCCTGACCCCCTGTGCAATTCTGTCCTCGTGTACGAACCCACCCTATCCTAGACTACGAGCCTGCCTCCTCCCGGTAACAAACCCACCCTATCCTAGACTACGAGCCTGCCTCCTGCCGGTAACAAACCCACCCTATCCTAGACTACGAGCCTGCCTCCTCCCGGTAACAAACCCACCCTATCCTAGACTACGAGCCTGCCTACTCCCGGTAACAAACCCACCCTATCCTAGACTACGAGCCTGCCTCCTGCCGGTAACAAACCCACCCTATCCTAGACTACGAGCCTGCCTCCTCCCGGTAACAAACCCACCCTATCCTAGACTACGAGCCTGCCTACTCCCGGTAACAAACCCACCCTATCCTAGACTACGAGCCTGCCTCCTCCCGGTAACAAACCCACCCTATCCTAGACTACGAGCCTGCCTCCTCCCGGTAACAAACCCACCCTATCCTAGACTACGAGCCTGCCTCCTGCCGGTAACAAACCCACCCTATCCTAGACTGCGAGCCTGCCTCCTGCCGGTAACAAACCCACCCTATCCTAGACTACGAGCCTGCCTCCTGCCGGTAACAAACCCACCCTATCCTAGACTACGAGCCTGCCTCCTGCCGGTAACAAACCCACCCTATCCTAGACTACGAGCCTGCCTCCTGCCGGTAACAAACCCACCCTATCCTAGACTACGAGCCTGCCTCCTCCCGGTAACAAACCCAGCCTGTCCCCAACCACAAACCAGCCTACGTCTTGTACCTCGTTCACCATCTACGTGAACCGAACATTGCCTGCCTTGACCACGATTACAACCCAACATTTAAATAAACATTGTTGTTATTTCCTGGTTAAGGCAACACTGTGTTGGAGCTCCATTATGTTCACATAACATGTAGCCTAGTACTTGAAGATACTTATTTACAAACAAAAATATTACATTTGTAAAAAAAAAAATGTATTAACCACCATTTAGGTATTTTGATTAATGTAGGCCAAAAGAAGAGCCCCAGCAACTTGTCATTTACCTGCGTGTGGTGTTTGGTCTGGTAGTGTAGTGGAGTCATCTGATGGGGATACAGCACTGGGTGTGGCCTCCATAGGTTCTACTTGGTTGTAACTATCAAGCAGTTTAATGTGTGCCTCAATAAAGTACAGAGCTTTAGAAAGGCCCTCCTTCAAATCTTTAAGAAGAGGTAAGTAGCCATTCAACACTCCCCCAGGAACAAGTGCATCTGTAAGGAGAAAGTGATCACAAAACACAGTTACAACCAATCTCTGAGGCGCCATTAATAATATTAATGACTGCTATGTAGTAGCAAGTAATTGAGGAGACTTACTCTTCATGGCATCTTCTGGAATAAATCCCATCAGCTCATTAAGAATTGAATCAACACGTTTAGCCTGGTCCTTACAAACACAAATCATTTCTTTAAATAGGATGGGGACTAGAAAAATTTAAAATACTTTTAATAATAACTGAATGATCTCAGGATTTTAGTAAAGTAGCAGCAGATTTCTTTGGGGCTATCCAAACCTGTTTATACTGGTCTATAATTTTTCTGATGTCCTTTCGAAGTATAAAATCATCAATGCCTGGCAGAAGTTCATTCAGATCTTCTCTTGATAACTCTTGAATGTCTGTGTCATTTGAAAATCCAACCTCTGAAAAAATAAATAAATAGATATACCCATTATGTACACAGTGAACAACATAAAACTATACAATGCATAATGCTCAGCAAGAATTTTTTATGATATGACTTACTTTTAAGGACAGATTCAGCATGGAGTGAACGTTCCCTAATTTGCTCTATGAGAGTCATTGTACTTGCCTAAAGAAATTGATAAGCAATGTATTAGTCCAAAACACTGTTAACAGCAGCTAAATGTACACTTTAATTGTAGTAACCTAACTTTGGAAGCGGTTTGCCTTAAGGGTACATCTCAGATAATCTACTAATGGGTCGATGTCTAATGGAAAGATAATTGGTTTGAATAGCTAAGCTAACAAGGCGAATGCATGTTTTGTCCTCGACAATTGTATTGTAATACTGTGTTTATATATATATATCCAACTAGAAACACGCTCCCCAAAACCCAGTGAAAATACTGGTATTGACACTAGGATACAGTCACTTGCCATTGGTCAGATTATTTTTTTTTTTTGATTCAATAACATAGTCAGAATTTACACATACAATATACATCAAACCATAACGATAAGGCACATACACACATTGTGTTGACAAAAATAATACATCCTAGCACTTGGATTATTAGCAATTTGAAAATAATTCAACATAATATTGAACAGTAGACACACTTTTCTTATTCTCTAACAATTTAAGAGACTCAATTAAAGAATTAAAGTCAATCAAAAAAACTTTCATACATGGGGTCGACTTGGAAAATTAGCTTTGTGGACATGAAACTTACCAGTCAAGATCATGACATTGATTATCCATTCTAAAGAACTTTGGGTAGACTCAAAACATGTTATAACATCCTTGCATTCGATATTCACAATATGACCAGTTTCACACAGTATGTATTCCTCCATTTTCTTCCAAAAACGTTGGGTATATTGACAGTTATAAAATAAATGAGATGTTTCACATTCAATATTGCAGAAAGAACATTTGTCGTCAAGGTCAGTAAATCTTGACACCATTATGTTGGACGGGTACATATTGTGCTACATTTTTAGATGCACTTCTCTTACTTTGTTAGAGATACAAAATTTAAAGGGACAGAGCCAAGCCTTTTTCTTGTCATTGGTCAGATATTATCATTTTGATTGTAGGTCTTACGTAGGGGATTCCTGGTCAACTGAAAGTGAAAGTGTGTACAGAAAAAGTCTTCCGAGTTCCGACACATTTCAAGACTAGTCTTCTTCAGCTCAATGTTTGTAGAACTCCCTGCATGGGCCATTAAACCTCTGAAACATAGCCTAGAATGCAGCAGCGCTATCTGGTGTTGAATAAGCTATATAACACCCATCCTGACGTAAAACGATGCACGGATTCCCGACTTAATTACGTGGACTAGATTCTGTCTTTTGGCTAGATATTTAGCTATGTTTACAAAGACGTGGATGGGCTATTTTTTCTTTCCATTTCCTTTTTTCCGTTGGTAACAACTATGCAGTAACTGAGAATGTAAATTCCAACTTCTACTGTTTTTACTGCAGCAGGTGGAACTCATGAAGCTATAAAACAAACTATTAACTCACCGGTCGGTATCCAACTAGAAACACGTTCCCCAAAACCCAGTTAAAATACTGGTATTGACACTTGGATACAGTCACTTGTCGTTGGTCAGATATTTTCCATTTTGATTGTAGGTCTTACGTAGGGTATTTCTGGTTAACTGAAAGTGAAAGTGTGTCCAGAAAAAGTCTTCCGAGTCCGACCAACAGCGTCATTCTTAAAGCCTCCCCAGGATTGCTTTTACTGTGCCAACTAATAATGTCCTCCTTGCCGCATAATATTAGGCATTGTAGTAATGTCATGTAGTAAAGCTAATATTTTGCACCCAGTTCTGAAATGTTTGTAACCTTTACATAAAGATCGATATTAAGACAACTGATTTAATTTTCTAGTTGTTTAAATATAGTTTTAACTTTAACTGATTATTTGTATGCTACACCAAGATTAATAAAAATGTAAACAGATGCCGTCTATTAAATTAATAGAATATGTTAAGTGTTTGGATTTTTTGCACTTGATATCAAGAACATGTGATTAATAATTCAATTTAATAAATCCAAAGTCTGACTGCAAGGTTCCAATAAGAACTAGATAGCGTACAATTTCAGCTGAAATTGTGATGATGTGTGCTTGCGGCCACCCGTAGTCGACTGTGTACTGATATCAACTGCCAGACTGAGGTGACACTGCTGCTGCTGCGCCATAGTATGCAATGTGTTAAACCTATCAGTCAATACTCATGAATACACACTGCTGCTGCAATGCAGTCATTATAGAATATACACCATAGTATGTGATGTGTTAAACCTATCAGTCATGAATACACACTACTACATCAATAGTATACAATGTTAAATATCAGTCATTACTGAATACACACTGCTGCTACATGCACCATAGTATGCAATGTGTTAAACCTATCAGTCAATACTCATGAATACACACTGCTGCTGCATGCACAATAGTATACAATGTGTTAAACCTATCAGTCATTACTCATGAATACACACTACTGCTGCAAGCACCATAGTATGTGATGTGTTAAACCTATCAGTCAATACTCATGAATACACACTACTGCTGCATGCACAATAGTATACAATGTGTTAAACCTATCAGTCATTACTCATGAATACACACTGCTGTAAGCACCATAGTATACAATGTGTTAAACATATCAGTCATTACACATGAATACACACTGCTGCTACATGCACCATAGTATACAATGTGTTAAACCACCATAGTATACAAATGTGTTAAACCTATCAGTCATTACTCATGAATACACACTGCTGCTGCATGCACCATAGTATGCAATGTGTTAAACCTATCAGTCATTACTCATGAATACACACTACTGCTGCATGCACCATAGTATACAATGTGTTAAACCTATCAGTCATTACTCATGAATACACACTGCTGCAACATGCACCATAGTATGCAATGGGTTAAACCTATCAGTCATTGCTCATGACTACACACTACTGCTGCAAGCACCATAGTATACAATGTGTTAAACCTATCAGTCATTACTCATTACTACAGTAGTAGCTAACGCTAGCTAGCGCGCTAACGCTAGCTAACATGCTAACGCTAGCTAACATGCTAACGCTAGCTAACGTGTAAACAGAGACCCAGAGAAAGAACTTACCTATCCATTCATTGCTGCAGGCTGTCTGAATGTATGCATACACTTAAAGTAGTAGCTAACGCTAGCTAGCGCGCTAACGCTAGCTAACATGCTAACGCTAGCTAACGCTAGCTAACATGCTAACGCCAGCTAACGCTAGCTAACATGCTCACATGTAAACACAGACCAAGAGAAACAACTTACCCATTCATTCATTCTTTCATTGCTGCAGGCATATGTCTGTGGCTGTTGCCTGGCAGTGTATTTGGCTGTGGCCAGGCAACTATGCCTTTGTCAGGAGGAACACCTGTTCTCATCGATATCAGAGCTGCCTCCCCCCCCGCCCCTTCCAGAATGTTCCTCCTGTTTAGTGTCTGTGTCAAACGAATGGGATTCGGACATGGTCGTATACTTTTAGCTCTACTAACCAGAGTTTTACTCACACAGTTTAAACAATTACATCGTGAGAATCCTAAGAACCAGGCGGACATTTTGATGTATAACATGTATCTGTAACCCCGGAAATGTAGGCGCTATCACAATTTACAAACGAACAAAAAAACACCAAAAATCGCAGCAGGATATGTCTGTGGCTGTTGATTGCAGTGTCTGTGGCTGTTGCCTGCCAGCCATGCCTTTGTAAGGAGGACCAGCTGTTCTCATCGATATCAGAGCGCGCTGCCTCCTTTCCCCCGCCCCTTCCAGAATGTTCCTACTATTTAGCCAATCAACAACCAGAAAATGCTGCTTCACTGTCTATCATTTCAAAAGATTCAGACATGGTCGTATACTTTTAGCTCTACTAACCAGAGTTTTACTCACACAGTTTAAACAATTACATCACGAGAATCCTAAGAACCAGGCGGACATTTTGATGTATAACATGTATCTGTAACCCCAGAAATGTAGGCGCTATCACAGTTTACAAACGAACAAAAAAACACCAAAAATCGCTTTCAAATTAGAGTGGAGGAAATCACCGTTTCTATGGATGTCTATGGGGAGGCGCAAGTTGGAAACAAAAGGACATAACGAAATAAATATATATGTTACAGCTTATATTTGAACATTTTGAGTGACAGCACAAATAGATGAACGTTTTGATATGCCATTTGTGTGTAAAGGGTTGAAACTCAGGCAGCAGTAGCAGTTTACAAATGTTCTCTACATTTTCTGCTGAATGGGCTCTCACACTCTAGTTTTGAAGATTCCGTCAATGTATTTCAATGGGGATTAATTAGCGACATTATCGTTAATATTTCGTAAACTACATAACGAAACCTTCTACAAAACAATGCCAACTAAATAGAGTTCGGGACGCACATTTTGACACCTTTTTTGTCCATCTAGTGCAAAAACTGTGGGAGGAGTAGGCGGGGACAAAATTGATATAATAATAATAATAATAACTAGATAGCGTACAATTTCTGCAGAAATTGTGATGATGTGTGCTTGCGGCCACCCGTAGTCGACTGTGTACTGATATCAACTGCCAAACTGAGGTGACACTGCTGCTGCTGCGCCATAGTATGCAATGTGTTAAACCTATCAGTCATTACTCATGAATACACACTGCTGCTGCAAGCACCATAGTATACAATGTGTCAAACTCATGAATACACACTGCTGCATAGTATAGTATACAATGTGTTAAACCTATCAGTCATTACTCATGAATACACACTGCTGCTGCATGCACCATAGTATACAATGTGTTAAACCTATCAGTCAATTACTCATGAATACACACTGCTGCTGCATGCACCATACTATGCAATGTGTTAAACCTATCAGTCATTACTCATGAATACACACTGCTGCTACAATGCACTATAGTATACAAATGTGTTAAACCACCATAGTATACAATGTGTTAAACCTATCAGTCATTACTCATGAATACACACTGCTGCTGCATGCACCATAGTATGCAATGTGTTAAACCTATCAGTCATTACTCATGAATACACACTGCTGCTACATGCACCATAGTATACAAATGTGTTAAACCTATCAGTCATTACTCATGAATACACACTGCTGCTGCACCATAGTATCCAATGTGTTAAACCTATCAGTCATTACACTCATGAATACACACTGCTGCTGCAAGCACCATAGTATACAATGTGTTAAACCTATCAGTCATTACTCATTACTACAGTAGTAGCTAACTAGCTAGCTAGCTACGTAACGCTAGCTAACACTAACGCTAGCTAACATGCTAACGCTAGCTAGCGCGCTAACGCTAGCTAACATGCTAACGTGTAAACAGAGACCCAGAGAAAGAACTTACCTATCCATTCATTGCTGCAGGCTGTCTGAATGTATGCATACACTTAAAGTAGTAGCTAAGCGCGCTAACGCTAGCTAACATGCTAACGTTAGCTAACATGCTAACGATAGCTAGCGCGCTAACGCTAGCTAACATGCTAACATGTAAACAGAGACCCAGAGAAAGAACTTACCCATTCATTCATTCTTTCTTTGCTGCAGGATATGTCTGTGGCTGCAGGCAGTGTCTTTGGCTGTGCCTGCCAGGCAACTATGCCTTTGTCAGGAGGAACACCTGTTCTCATCGATATCAGAGCGCGCTGCCTCCTCCCCCGCCCCTTCCAGAATGTTCCTACTATTTAGCCAATGAAAATGCTGTGTCAAATTGAAAGGATTCAGACATGGTCGTATACTTTTAGCTCTACTAACCAGAGTTTTAATCACACAGTTTAAACAATTACACCATGAGAATCCTAAGACCCAGGCGGACATTTTGATGTATAACATGTATCTGTAACCCCAGAAATGTAGGCGCTATCACAATTTACAAACGAACAAAAAAAACACCAAAAATCGCTTTCAAATTAGAGTGGAGAAAATCACCGTTTCTATGGATGTCTATGGGGAGGCGCAAGTTGGAAACAAAAGGACATAACGAAATAAATATATATGTTACAGCTTATATTTGAACATTTTGAGTGACAGCACAAATAGATGAACGTTTTGATATGCCATTTGTGTGTAAAGGGTTGAAACTCAGGCAGCAGTAGCAGTTTACAAATGTTCTCTACATTTTCTGCTGAATGGGCTCTCACACTCTAGTTTTGAAGATTCCGTCAATGTATTTCAATGGGGATTAATTAGCGACATTATCGTTAATATTTCGTAAACTACATAACGAAACCTTCTACAAAACAATGCCAACTAAATAGAGTTCGGGACGCACATTTTGACACCTTTTTGTCCATCTAGTGCAAAAACTGTGGGAGGAGTAGGCGGACAAAATTGATAATAATAACAAAATTTAATAATAATAATAATAATAATAATATATATGTGAGATTACAATATGTGTCCTTGACCATAGTCAAGCACACATAATAATAATAACTAGATAGCGTACAATTTCTGCAGAAATTGTGATGATGTGTGCTTGCGGCCACCCGTAGTCGACTGTGTACTGATATCAACTGCCAAACTGAGGTGACACTGCTGCTGCTGCACCATAGTATGCAATGTGTTAAACCTATCAGTCATTACTCATGAATACACACTACTGCTGCATGCACCATAGTATGCAATGGGGGATGCCTAAAGGGAGGAGGGATACCATAGTAGCATTGTTAAAAATAATGAATAATTGCAACAAACATTATATACATATTATACATACACACACACACATAGTATCTGTAAAAGAACATTTGTGAATTGGCTCTTAAAAGAGCCTTTGGGGGATGCCTAAAGGGAGGGAGAGCAAGCAGCAACAATTCACATGCTTTAGTATTGTATAAACGTACAGTTAGTATTAACCTGGCAGTCAAGCTCAACAGGAAGTTACCATACAGGCCCCCTGTCTCATATCACTTTCCTGCCAGCCCTGACGCAGTGACTTTTGATTTGTTATAGAATAAACATGGACTCATCAGGTAGCCTTCTTTAAAGAAGGGAAACCCTCAACAGTTTACATGAAATTACCAGTAATAGTTCATTGGTGGGGGGGGCAAGGTTTGCTTCACACCGGCTTCAAATGTTTTTCCTGGGCCTTTCCATCCTATCCTATCACCGTGACCTCTGTGAAAAAGAGAAGACAGTACAATGGACAGGAGTTTAGCACATGTTTAAATCTTCTCAGTTAATATGTACTTATTTTTATTGACTGGTTCATACCTCCCTGTCAAGTATACAATGTATAAAAACCTATCAGTCATTACTCATGAATACACACTGCTGCTACATGCACCATAGTATACAATGTGTTAAACCACCATAGTATACAATGTGTTAAACCTATCAGTCATTACTCATGAATACACACAACTGCTGCAAGCACCATAGTATGCAATGTGTTAAACCTATCAGTCATTACTCATGAATACACACTACAGCTACATGCACCATAGTATGCAATGTGTTAAACCTATCAGTCATTACTCATTACTACAGTAGTAGCTAACGCTAGCTAGCAGGCTAACGCTAGCTAACATGCTAACGCTAGCTAGCGCGCTAACGCTAGCTAACTTGCTAACGTGTAAACAGAGACCCAGAGAAAGAAGTTACCCATCCATTCATTGCTGCAGGCTGTCTGAATGTATGCATAAACTTACAGTAGTAGCTAACGCTAGCTAGCTAGCGCTAGCTAACATGCTAACGATAGCTAGCGCGCTAACGCTAGCTAACATGCTAACGTGTAAACAGAGACCCAGAGAAAGAAGTTACCCATCCATTCATTGCTGCAGGCTGTCTGAATGTATGCATAAACTTACAGTAGTAGCTAACGCTAGCTAGCGAGCTAACATGCTAACGATAGCTAGCGCGCTAACGCTAGCTAACATGCTAACGTGTAAACAGAGACCCAGAGAAAGAAGTTACCCATCCATTCATTGCTGCAGGCTGTCTGAATGTATGCATAAACTTACAGTAGTAGCTAACGCTAGCTAGCGAGCTAACATGCTAACGATAGCTAGCGCGCTAACGCTAGCTAACATGCTAACGTGTAAACAGAGACCCAGAGAAAGAAGTTACCCATCCATTCATTGCTGCAGGCTGTCTGAATGTATGCATAAACTTACAGTAGTAGCTAACGCTAGCTAGCGAGCTAACATGCTAACGATAGCTAGCGCGCTAACGCTAGCTAACATGCTAACGTGTAAACAGAGACCCAGAGAAAGAAGTTACCCATCCATTCATTGCTGCAGGCTGTCTGAATGTATGCATAAACTTACAGTAGTAGCTAACGCTAGCTAGCGAGCTAACATGCTAACGATAGCTAGCGCGCTAACGCTAGCTAACATGCTAACGTGTAAACAGAGACCCAGAGAAAGAAGTTACCCATCCATTCATTGCTGCAGGCTGTCTGAATGTATGCATAAACTTACAGTAGTAGCTAACGCTAGCTAGCGAGCTAACATGCTAACGATAGCTAGCGCGCTAACGCTAGCTAACATGCTAACGTGTAAACAGAGACCCAGAGAAAGAAGTTACCCATCCATTCATTGCTGCAGGCTGTCTGAATGTATGCATAAACTTACAGTAGTAGCTAACGCTAGCTAGCGCGCTAACGCTAGCTAACATGCTAACGATAGCTAGCGCGCTAACGCTAGCTAACATGCTAACGTGTAAACAGAGACCCAGAGAAAGAACTTACCCATTCATTCATTCATTCTTTCTTTGCTGCAGGATATGTCTGTGGCTGTTGATTGCAGTGTCTGTGGCTGTTGCCTGCCAGCCATGCCTTTGTCAGGAGGACCAGCTGTTCTCATCGATATCAGAGCGCGCTGCCTCCTTCCCCCCGCCCCTTCCAGAATGTTCCTACTATTTAGCCAATCAACAACCAGAAAATGCTGCTTCACTGTCTATCATTTCAAAAGATTCAGACATGGTCGTATACTTTTAGCTCTACTAACCAGAGTTTTACTCACACAGTTTAAACAATTACATCATGAGAATCCTAAGAACCAGGCGGACATTTTGATGTATAACATGTATCTGTAACCCCAGAAATGTAGGCGCTATCACAATTTACAAACGAACAAAAAAACACAAAAATCGCTTTCAAATTAGAGTGGAGAAAATCACCGTTTCTATGGATGTCTATGGGGAGGCGCAAGTTGGAAACAAAAGGACATAACGAAATAAATATATATGTTACAGCTTATATTTGAACATTTTGAGTGACAGCACAAATAGATGAACGTTTTGATATGCCATTTGTGTGTAAAGAGTTGAAACTCAGGCAGCAGTAGCAGTTTACAAATGTTCTCTACATTTTCTGCTGAATGGGCTCTCACACTCTAGTTTTGAAGATTCCGTCAATGTATTTCAATGGGGATTAATTAGCGACATTATCGTTAATATTTCGTAAACTACATAACGAAACCTTCTACAAAACAATGCCAACTAAATAGAGTTCGGGACGCACATTTTGACACCTTTTTTGTCCATCTAGTGCAAAAACTGTGGGAGGAGTAGGCGGGGACAAAATTGATATAATAATAATAATAATAATAATAATAATAATAATAATAATAATAATAATATATATGTGAGATTACAATATGTGTCCTTGACCATAGTCAAGCACACATAACTAGATAGCGTACAATTTCTGCTGAAATTGTGATGATGTGTGCTTGCGGCCACCCGTAGTCGTACTGATATCAACTGCCAAACTGAGGTGACATATAGTATGCAATGTGTTAAACCTATCAGTCATTACTCATGAATACACACTACTGCTGCAATGCACCATAGTATGCAATGTGTTAAACCTATCAGTCATTACTCATGAATACACACTGCTGCTGCATGCACCATAGTATACAATGTGTTAAACCTATCAGTCATTACTCATGAATACACACTACTGCTGCAAGCACACCATAGTATACAATGTGTTAAACCTATCAGTCATTACTCATGAATACACACTACTGATGCATGCACCATAGTATACAATGTGTTAAACCTATCAGTCATTACTCATGAATACACACTGCTGCTGCACCATAGTATAAATGTGTTAAACATATCAGTCATTACCATGAATAGTATGCTACATGCACCATAGTATACAATGTGTTAAACATATCAGTCATTACTCATGAATACACACTGCTGCTGCATGCACCATAGTATACAATGTGTTAAACCTATCAGTCATTACTCATGAATACACACTGCTGCTGCACACCATAGTATGCAATGGGTTAAACCTATCAGTCAGTCATGAATACACACTGCTGCTGCATTACTCAATGTGTTAAACCTATCAGTCATTGCTCATGACTACACTACTGCTGCAAGCACCATAGTTTACAATGTGTTAAACCTATCAGTCATTACTCATTAACAGTAGTAGCTAACGCATTAGCTGCAGGCGCTGAAACGCTAGCTAACATGCTAACGCTAGCTAACATGCTAACGCTAGCTAGCGCGCTAACGCTAGCTAACATGCTAACGTGTAAACAGAGACCCAGAGAAAGAACTTACCTATCCATTCATTGCTGCAGGCTGTCTGAATGTATGCATACACTTAAAGTAGTAGCTAGCTAACATGCTAACGCTAGCTAACATGCTAACGCTAGCTAGCGTTACCCATCCTAACGCTAGCTAACATGCTAACTAGCTAACATGCTAACGCTAGCTAGCGCGCTAAAACTAGCTAACATGCTCACATGTAAACACAGACCAAGAGAAACAACTTACCAATTCATTCATTCTTTCATTGCTGCAGGCATATGTCTGTGGCTGTTGCCTGGCAGTGTATTTGGCTGTGGCCAGGCAGCTATGCCTTTGTCAGGAGGAACACCTGTTCTCATCGATATCAGAGCGCGCTGCCTCCTCCCCCGCCCCTTCCAGAATGTTCCTACTATTTAGCCAATCAACAACCAGAAAATGTGTCTGCAAAAGATTCAGACATGGTCGTATACTTTTAGCTCTACTAACCAGAGTTTTAATCACACAGTTTAAACAATTACACCATGAGAATCCTAAGACCCAGGCGGACATTTTGATGTATAACATGTATCTGTAACCCCGGAAATGTAGGCGCTATCACAATTTACAAACGAACAAAAAAACACCAAAAATCGCTTTCAAATTAGAGTGGAGAAAATCACAGTTTCTATGGATGTCTATGGGGAGGCGCAAGTTGGAAACAAAAGGACATAACGAAATAAATATATATGTTACAGCTTATATTTGAACATTTTGAGTGACAGCACAAATAGATGAACGTTTTGATATGCCATTTGTGTGTAAAGGGTTGAAACTCAGGCAGCAGTAGCAGTTTACAAATGTTCTCTACATTTTCTGCTGAATGGGCTCTCACACTCTAGTTTTGAAGATTCCGTCAATGTATTTCAATGGGGATTAATTAGCGACATTATCGTTAATATTTCGTAAACTACATAACGAAACCTTCTACAAAACAATGCCAACTAAATAGAGTTCGGGACGCACATTTTGACACCTTTTTGTCCATCTAGTGCAAAAACTGTGGGAGGGAGGAGGGGACAAAATTGATATAATAATAATGGACAAAATTAATAATAATAATAATAATAATATATATGTGAGATTACAATATGTGTCCTTGACCATAGTCAAGCACACATAACTAGATAGCGTACAATTTCTGCTGAAATTGTGATGATGTGTGCTTGCGGCCACCCGTAGTCGACTGTTTACTGATGTCAACTGCCAAACTGAGGTGACACTGCTGCTACATGCACCATAGTATACAATGTGTTAAACCTATCAGTCATTACTCATGAATACACACTGCTGCAACATGCACCATAGCATGCAATGTGTTAAACCTATCCGTCATTACTCATGAATACACACTACTGCTGCATGCACCATAGTATGCAATGGCTTAAACCTATCAGTCATTACTCATGAATACACACTACTGCTGCATGCACCATAGTATACAATGTGTTAAACCTATCAGTCATTACTCATGAATACACACTACTGCTGCAAGCACCATAGTATGCAATGTGTTAAACCTATCAGTCATTACTCATGAATACACACTGCTGCAACATGCACCATAGTATACAATGTGTTAAACCTATCCGTCATTACTCATGAATACACACTACTGCTGCATGCACCATAGTATGCAATGGCTTAAACCTATCAGTCATTACTCATGAATACACACTGCTGCTGCATGCACCATAGTATACAAATGTGTTAAACCTATCAGTCATTACTCATGAATACACACTGCTGCTACATGCACCATAGTATACAAATGTGTTAAACCTATCAGTCATTACTCATGAATACACACTGCTGCTACATGCACCATAGTATACAATGTGTTAAACCTATCAGTCATTACTCATGAATACACACTACTGCTGCAAGCACCATAGTATACAATGTGTTAAACCTATCCGTCATTACTGATGAATACACATTGCTGCTGCATGGACAATAGTATACAATGTGTTAAACCTATCAGTCATTACTCATGAATACACACTGCTGCTACATGCACCATAGTATGCAATGTGTTAAACCTATCAGTCATTACTCATGAATACACACTACTGCTACATGCACCATAGTATACAAATGTGTTAAACCTATCCGTCATTACTCATGAACACACACTGCTGCTACCTGCACCATAGTATCCAATGTGTTAAACCTATCAGTCATTACTCATACATACACACTGCTGCAAGCACCATAGTATACAATGTGTTAAACCTATCAGTCATTACACATGAATACACACTGCTGCTGCAAGCACCATAGTATACAATGTGTTAAACCTATCAGTCATTACTCATTACTACAGTAGTAGCTAACGCTAGCTAGCGCGCTAACGCTAGCTAACATGCTAACGCTAGTTGCGCGCTAACGCTAGCTAACATGCTAACGTGTAAACAGAGACCCAGAGAAATAACTTACCTATACATTCATTGCTAAATAACTTACCTATACATTCATTGCTGCAGGCTGTCTGAATGTATGCATACACTTAAAGTAGTAGCTAACGCTAGCTAGCGCGCTAACGCTAGCTAACATGCTAACGTTAGCTAGCGCGCTAACGCTAGCTAACATGCTAACATGTAAACAGAGACCCAGAGAAAGAACTTACCCATTCATTCATTCGTTCATTGGTGCAGGCAGAGTCTTTGTCTGTAACCAGGCAACTATGCCTTTGTCAGGAGGAACACCTGTCCTCATCGATATCAGAGCGCGCTGCCTCCTCCCCCCGCCCCTTCCAGAATGTTCCTAGTAATTAGTGTGTGTCAAAATGAATAGGAATCAGGCATGGTCGTATACTTTTAGCTCTACTAACCAGAGTTTTAATCACACAGTTTAAACAATTACACCATGAGAATCATAAGACCCAGGCGGACATTTTGATGTATAACATGTATCTGTAACCCCGGAAATGCAGGCGCTATCACAATTTACAAACGAACAAAGAAACACCAAAAATCGCTTTCAAATTAGAGTGGAGAAAATCACCGTTTCTATGGATGTCTATGGGGAGGCGCAAGTTGGAAACAAAAGGACATAACGAAATAAATATATATGTTACAGCTTATATTTGAACATTTTGAGTGACAGCACAAATAGATGAACGTTTTGATATGCCATTTGTGTGTAAAGGGTTGAAACTCAGGCAGCAGTAGCAGTTTACAAATGTTCTCTACATTTTCTGCTGAATGGGCTCTCACACTCTAGTTTTGAAGATTCCGTCAATGTATTTCAATGGGGATTAATTAGCGACATTATCGTTAATATTTCGTAAACTACATAACGAAACCTTCTACAAAACAATGCCAACTAAATAGAGTTCGGGACGCACATTTTGACACCTTTTTTGTCCATCTAGTGCAAAAACTGTGGGAGGAGTAGGCGGGGACAAAATTGATATAATAATAATAATATATATGTGAGATTACAATATGTGTCCTTGACCATAGTCAAGCACACATAATAATAATAATATATATGTGAGATTACAATATGTGTCCTTGACCATAGTCAAGCACACATAATCATCCACACCTATTTAACAGAGACAACAACGGTTTTTCATGGTAAATGCTGCGCTTTTATATAGCGCTTTTATCCAAAGCGCTTTACAGATCCTGCGTCACATTCACCCATTCATTCACTCATTCATACACTGACGACCGCGTCTACCATGCAAGGCGACTGCAGGCTCGCCAGGACAACCACCAACCTTCCGATTGATAGACAACCGACTCAACCCACTGAGCCACTGCCGCCCATTAAGGTTTGAATGTGTTCTCTGTAAACGTTAGGGTGTGATGAAGAAATCAAAAGTCTATGCTTTGTTCCTTTTCTTGTTAGACTGCCTTGAAATAGAAAGTTATCAATCTGAGGGGGGAAAAAACATACCAACACCAAAGCACATTAAGACCATCACATTGCCATGCTTGGCAGATGGGGTCAAGCACACCTCAAGCATGTTTTCATTTGGTCTGCGTCTCACAATTCATTGTGATCTGGACACCTCATACTTAGATTTGTCTGTCCATATAGACCTACATATTTTTTCAATCTTCCTCTGTGTTTTTTGTCCTTCTTTATGTCTCTTTATTGTCCAGTCTGAGATGTGGCATTTTCTTTGAAGCTCAGGTACTCTAATCGATTCCACAATTGCTGATGGTTTCGACACTCAACTAGTGTAAAGATGATACATTTTTTGCTTCTTTAATTTGCCAACACTTTTCAGCTGTGCTAACATAATCACAAATAGTTTTTCTTATGATCAATTAGCCTTGCTCAAATGATCAACTTAGATTAGCAAACACATTGTGCCACTGGAACACAGGAATGATGATAGCTAATAAGGGACATCTACATGTCGATATTACATTGAAAATCAGCCAATTCCAGCTATCTACAACATTTAAGTCTACACTGTATTTCTGATCAATTTGATGTAATTCTACTGGACAAATAATCTGTTTTTCTTTCCAAAACAAGGACTAAGTGACCCCATACTTTTGAAAGATAGCGTAATAATGAATTACCATCATGCAACACTGTATTTATATGTGTACAAGTTCAATTGCAATCATCAATCAAGGACAATAATGACATGGTAGGTAACAGTTGAATAATCCTGTGCTAGTAGATGTAATGCTCATTGCAATTTACTGAGTTTTAAGATCAAAACGTGACCATGGAGTACGTAATGTAAGTAATTACTAACCTGAAAAGTATTATTGTTGCAAGGTATTAGATCAATTGGCAGTCGAGTTGATTCGATCGAACAGCAACAGGGCATGGGGGGCATGCGAGGGGGGAACTGATCTGGAATCTGTTTTGCGACCGCTCGACAAAGACCTGTTCGTACTGGTTGGCTGCAAGAAACGGCCCCTTTTACAGTCGTGGTGAATGAGATGGGAATCTAATTTGTTGTCTCTGCGAAAGAGGGCGTTTCGAGAATGACGTATCTCGCGGACGGTATGCAATATGGAGAATTGATACTGTGCTGTGTGTCTGGGCGGTATTTACATATAATACATACGTGCATGTAGCTTATGTATTATATCAATATAGCCAGTTCAGGGTCTCTCTGTTGAAAAAACCCAGTGGTTAGGCGGCGTATCGTTGTCGGTGGATTAAACCCGGGAGGAATGGCAGCTAACCTTGCTACGAGGAGTGTACGGTACGGGTAGACATTACACAAAATGTAAGTGTATCCAACAATCAAATCATGGTTACATTGTGGTCAAGTGGTTCGAACGTACGTAGTACATGGTTACATTGTATCAACGTCTTCCTGGCTGTATGTTGGTTGCGACGGCGCTACAAACCGAGAGTTCCCATTTTCCGTGCGGCTATTCGTGGTGACAATGATGGTGGCTGGGACTTCACTGCTACCGTTGCTCTTATGCTGTGCTGCTCCACAGCTGCACCGAATCAAACGGGAGATAATAGTGCCCCGGAATTCACACAAGAGTTATTCTTGTGTTGAAACCGGCTGATTTGCCACCACGTCGTTTTGTATTCCATGTTAACATGAAGACGCATTGGTGTGCCATTGAAATGCACGCTCTCCGGACTAAATAATATTTATAATATTGATGATGTCAGTTACATGCAGTACAGTGATTCCGACCTGGTGTTCTGTTGCAGTACTGATCAGTGAAGTCTACAGCAGTTATGGATCATCACCATCATCAACTTCATCACACACAAGGAAGCATGTCACCGTCGTATGTTCCAAGGAAGAGGAAGGCTTCACAGCCAAAACAAAAAAGTGGTGTTCCACTATCAGGTAACATCACTCAGCCACCGCTGTTATTAGATGTATGACAAGGTAAATTACAATGTATTTGATTATGGATGCTCACAATTTTGGCAATTATATTGATGTTTAGAAAGGGGTCGCAAAGCTTGTTTTCACCCACAGCTGTCTATCAATGTTCGTTTCGCGGATGTTTGAAAATTAAATGTACTTTTTACCATTTTACTAGAGGCCCAGCCTAAAGGTAAAAGTCAAGCAACAGCAGGTTATGGGAGCACAGTGGCTTTGAAAGACCTAATACATTTGGATCTTAGGAAGAAACCTAGAGGAGCCTGGCTCTGAACCTGAAGGGTGACCAGTTATCTTCAGGTTATAGCCAGTAGAGATTTACAAGAGTAAATTAGATTTATAAAGGTCACATCGCTCATCATACATTTACAGTTCTGTGAAGAATACAGGTTAATAAAGCTGAAAAGTGACAACAAAGAGTCAGTAAGGAAGAATTTCCTTACATACTAAAGTATACCATATAAAGTATACCATATAAAGTATACCATATAAAGCAGGGGAGGGCAAATATTTCAGCTCAGGGGCCACATCAGCACGTTGAAATTATATGAAGGGCCACATTTGTAATGTAATTTGTTCATTCTAAAAGATTTGTGGGCCAGAAAAGGGCAATAATTAAAATGTATACACATAACATATATACTGGAGGTGTGTTATATCTAAATAACTTTAATTCAGATTCAGAAACATTACAATTGGACTGCAAAGTTATTTTGTAATTCCTCTCAAAACTGTTTTAATACCTTCCGTGGGCCTGATGGAATTGCCTCAAGGGCCGGATTCGGGCCGCGGACCTTAGTTTGCCCTCCCCTGATATAAAGTATACCATGCAAGACTGGGCCGGTACATTACTACTGGGGACTGAGACGGCAGGAAAACGCTCCGTCCACTTCATCAAGCACAAAAACAGACCAACAATATACGCCAACAGACCATCAACCACCGGAGGAAAGGCCGGTCATATCGTTCTGTCGATATGACCGACAATTGTCAAGGGTTTATTTATATTTTGTTTGTCCATTATGTGATACATCCACATTAAGATCTTGATTAAAAACTATTGTTTCTAATGCTGGACTTGCCAGCCCCAAATATCTGATGCATATCTCACTGCTTTTCAATAGTGTTTCTGGTAATTGGAGGAAATGTAACTAATGAAAATGTGTCCATAATTCAACAGTTATCCCGAGGATGTCAGATATGAGTGTGATGAGTATGATTGGCGTTCCTCCTAAGGTAAGAATAAACACGCAGATAAACACGCAGATAAACACGCAGATAAACACGCAGATAAAAACACAGATAACACGCAGATAAACATGCAGATAAACACGCAGATAAAAACACAGATAAACACGCAGATAAACACGCAGATAAAAACACAGTATATCTTATACAAGTGCTCCTGACAACGTATATGTGCACTATCCCTGTACTCAACATCAGTGCCTCAATAATAAATATCATGATATTCTGCCAATCATTGGGCGTCAACTAGACTCAGCAAAATGACATTGCCACCAGCAGCACTGCAGATATTGATAGGAGCCAGATGTAAGACACTTCAAACAGTCACGCAGAGTACTTATTCATCGGTACAGAGGAACTAACCTGCTATCTTTGTTTCTTTTTTGCATTCTCTATTTTGCATAGTCTAAGTTCAGACACTCTGCCGCCACATTATAATGCTCAAAATATGACCTTGATCTTTAGTAGGACACTGGATCTCTCCTTATCAGTTCTGTACTTGAATATTCTAGAACGATGATCCCCAGGCTTGAATATTCTAGAATGATGATCCCCATGCTTGAATATTCTAGAACGATGATCCCCATGCTTGAATATTCTAGAACGATGATCCCCATGCTTGAATATTCTAGAATGATGATCCCCATGCTTGAATATTCTAGAACGATGATCCCCATGCTTGAATATTCTAGAACGATGATCCCCATGCCCAGGCTACCCAGAAGATGAAAAGAACGTATGGCAGAAAGAGGTAAATTAGCCTGTTCTTTTAATGTTATTTGCCAGCTGCTACTGGCTTTCTTTTTTTGTCACTGTAATGAAGTAGATTTTTGCCATATCAATGATGCCATATCTTCGTAAGCCCAAAGTAAAATGATGATGGAGGGGGTTTTGATTTTAAAATCTGAAATTGCTTGATGTCTCTGTGAACAAGCTGACTGGAATTGTTCAGGTCATGTGTGAGTCTGGTGTGTCAATGTCCAGGTATGAGGATCTGCAGAACGTCTCCTTGGGTTCTGGTGTGGAGGACTCAACTAGTGAGACGTCGTGCTGCTCTGTGGTGTCTTCCAGCCTAGCTGTAGCCAACGGAGAGCTGCCACCCCCTACTCCCTCCACCAGACTGCCTCACAGGCTGGTGGCAAAAGACTGCTGGCCCAGCCAGGCTCCGGACACAGGCAAGTCCCCGGGCCGGGGTCAGGAACCGCCTCTGCCCTCAGACTTTGCCACGAAGAAAATGCGGAGAGTGGAGGTGGACCTCAGCTCATCTTTGGTTAACAATTTCCCTCACGAAGTGAGACAGTCAGGTAGGTGTCTTGCAGCCATCAATCCATATTCTTTCTGACCCGTTAACTCACAAATATGTGTTCGAGTTTTGCTTTATGTTGAATGTTTCCTTTGATGCAGTTCCAGTTCCTGTTGGAGGTAGCCATCTCCACAACCACGTCCAGAGTGATCACCCAATGGGTAGTGGACATGTCCAGAGTAATCACCCAATGGGAAGTGGACATGTCCAGAGTAATCACCCAATGGGAAGTGGACATGTCCAAAGTAATCACCCAATGGGAAGTGGGCATGTCCAGAGTAATCACCCAATGGGAAGTGGGCATGTCCAGAGTAATCACCCAATGGGAAGTGGGCATGTCCAGAGTAATCACCCAATGGGAAGTGGGCATGTCCAGAGTAATCACTTAATGGGAAGTGGGCATGTCCACAGTACTCACTTGCTGGGAGGTGGGCATGTCCACAGTCATGTCCAAAACGATCACTCTATTGGAGGTGGTCATGTCCAGTGTCATCACTCTCTTGAATGTGGACATCTCCAGAGCAGTTACCCTGTTGCAGGTGGACTTGTCCAGAGCAGTTACTCTGTTGTAGATGGGCATGTCCAAAGCAGTCACTCTATTGGAGGTGTAACTGTCCAGAGCAGTCACAATCACCCAGCAGAGCCGACCAAGGAAGAAAAGCCCAAAGTCTTCACATTCTCAACCAAAAAGGAACCTCCTGTCTACCCCCAAGGTGAGAGGCCAAAAGATTAGCAGATGGAATTTGACAATAGTAACATTTTCTGGTAACACCTTAAGTTAGTAAATATACCCGTGTAATTACACCTGTCGTTGCTCTAGTAATATCGTTGTCTTGTTGCTCGGAACAGGGAGCCAGGAGGAGAGGTGGCAGCTGATGATCCTTGGGAAAGGACGGGTCACGTGCCCGAAGTGTAAAAGTGTAAGCAGGAAAACTGTGGATGGACTGAAGAAACATATGGAGAGCTGCAGAGTGGTGTGTGTCCAATCCTTAGAACAACCGACGCGCTGTCAATGGATTAAACTAAATGGCTTAAACTAAAAAACTCAAAACCAAACGGTCATTTGTTCCTTCTAGAATCCCTTCACCTGCCAGCAATGCGGGAAACAGCTGAAGTCTTCCACGGGAATGAAGTACCACATCATGGCAGACCATAATAACTTGGTGAGGCCATTGTTTCCGATTGATTCTGGTTTTGGCGATTCGGGCTGACGTTGGTTTTAACCGTCGCATTTCTCTAGCCATCTCCAGATGACATAAATGGCCTGGATGACCAGGCCGTGAAGGAGAAACTAAGGAAGGTACTGAAAAGGATGGGCAAATTAAAATGCTCTAAAGAGGTAGGATTCCTTATTTGATATTTCTGTCACATTTTCCAGTTGGCACTGTCGTTTCTCTCGAGCGATTTTAGCCTTTCACATTAACTAGGTTCCGACGTGAGACTGGACCGTCCTAAACGTTGTTGCTGGTGTGTAACGTCACAGGGCTGTACTGGTAGTTTCACCAGCATCATGGGGTACCTGTACCACATGAAGAAGTGTGGGAAGGAGGAGTCTGAGCTAGAGAAGCTGCTTCTTAACTGCCAACACTGTGGAAAGGTGTACAAGTCCAAGGCTGGTCTGGAGTATCACCTCAAGTCAGAGCACGCTCCGGTGAGTTCACCGTTGATTTCATGTGCATGACTGTGGGAACTAAGTGTATACAACATGCTGAATGATATGTACTCAGGAAACCGCATTTGATTGGGTTTTAAGTACGGCTAGTTTTTGACCTAGTAATAACCAGCGGGTGGTCTTCCCCTAACCAGCACGCCGCCCGGCTGCTCAATTTGGCTAGGTGACTGACACTCAAGTAATTTCAGCTAAATATTACATACAGTCATCTCTCTCAACTCTAAAGGTGCCACAGAAGACTGAGGAGGAAGAGGAAGTCAAAGCCCAGAGGGAACCCAACCCTGAGAGGACATCCAGCGGCCGGGTTAAACGCATGTCAGCCCAGGTGGCTGTTTTCCACCTCCAGGAGATCGCTAATGATGAACTGGCCAAGGAGTGGCCCAAAAGGAAGGTCATTGGTGACCTGGTCCCCGACGATAAAAAGGTAGGTGCATCAACATCCGTATCTGTTCCTGAGTGTCCTTTGGTTCCAGGTCAACAATAATTGTGGTCTTGGCTTTCCCAGCTGAGATATGCCCGGCCAGGGCTGCCCGCCTTCAGTCAGGAGGTACTTCGAAAGTGGAAAAACGAAGTGAAGCTGCAGAAGAAAGTCCAGTGCCCAAACCTGGTAAACTACATGTTTATTAGTTCATATTGCCTATAGGCAAGACTTTCCTCAGTGTACTATATCTGTCATCTAATGTGACTGGGTCGTGTTTTCCCCCCAGGGCTGTGGTTCTGTTTACACCAGTGTGTCTGGGCTAAAGGCTCACCTGGGGCTCTGTGGAAGGGTATGGAATATGTAGAACTACTCGGACTACTACTTGTTTAGTCCACACGTTTCCACTAAAACTGAGTGAATTCTTCAGTTTTCATTTTCTCTTTCAAACATCAGGTCAACATAGACATTAAACCGTCCCTCTTTTAATTCAACGGCCCTTTTTCTTAACTGTTGCAGGGGGACTTCGAAGCGGGGAAATACAAATGCCTGATCTGTAAGAAGGAGTTCAACTCAGAAAGTGGGGTGAAGTACCACATCAACTCTGTCCACTCTCAGGTCAGAACTGGATTTATGATCACTTAGTATTGATGACTTTCTGCGTTATTGCAACATACAATGCGCTTGACATATGAATACAGACACATGCACGTTGTACTGGTTTCTGGTTGCATACTATGTTTTCTTTCTTAGGACTGGTTTGCGGTGACTTCAAAGTCCAAGAACTTCAATAAAGTTCTGAAGACCAAGCCCAAGGCGCACAGCACCGAGGACAACCCCACAGACCAGCTCGATCCCCAGCACCAGACCCTCCATGTCTTCACTCCTATCTTGGAGCCCTGGCAGAACCTGGAGGTGGGACCCTCGCCCGCGGTTCCCGAGTCAGAACCGCAGGCCAAACCGGAAGCCGTAGAGGGGAGGAGGAGAGAGCGGGGGAAGGGGAGAGGAAAGGAGAAGGACTGCTATGATTTCACTGGCAGTGACCACTCCAGCAGTAGCAGCAGTGTCAGCTCCAGTAGCGAATCAGAGACAGAGGAGCCTGAGGGCCAGAGACACAACGTCGACCAATGGGCACTTCAGAGACCCAGCATCATCGAGACCCACCACCCTGAAGTGGCCAAGCAATCCAGAAGCAACCCATAGTTTGCCCAGGAGGGGGCAGTGTTTCGGAATGTTCAGATAGAAGTGCTCTGTGCGTTGCTCATGGGATGTGTAGTTTGTAATTGTTTGTAACTCTTATGACGAGGTCATCTTTGCCAACTTTTAATGTGTCTTATTTTCTTAAGTTTGATAACCATTTTTTTTCCTGATATGTTTACTAAGACCTGTTTATAACCCATGTTATTTGTTGGCTTGTGCTCCTTGATATGGACTCTGCTTAGTGTATGGAGCTCTTATTTCATACAAACCCTTATTATTCCTTACATGTTATCAAAGCTCTTGTCAAATAATACATATTTAACCAATAGCATGTGGTGTTAATGTAATCTGCATTTTATATATTGGCTAGTGACATATATTGTAACGCAGGATGAATTTGAGATCCTGTGTTTGTTGATTGTAGTGTAGTCATTGATGTTACAACGCTGCGTTGTTTGTTGGTGTACAGTTCAGATGAAAAAAGGTGCAGTGGCTATTTCATTTAGTTCTGCTGTACTGTGCTGTTCCTGAATATGTATGAATGTATTTTTGTTTGTCCTTCTCCTGTTGATATTTGTGTATCGGTGCACTTCAATTCAAGCTTGTTTTTTATAAATAGTTTTATTTAATTTGCATTAATGAAGCTGCCCTAAAAGAACAATTGATCTTTGCCAAATGACGTTCTTTGATGCCTTGTCAAATGTAATTAAGACAGCCATTATATTTTAGTTGAACGTTTCTACTCCCGTCCATTATTGCTGTGACAAACACAAGACCAAAGTGCATCAGGTTTTATATTGATTGAAAAGAACTTCTCAGTCTAATGATGAGGTTATTCTCATAACTCAACGTCGCTAAAGATGGCAAGCGTGACTCAGTTCTGTCTGATATAAACTAATCTAATTGAATGCTAATCCTCTGAAAGCTGTGATGAGACAAAATGTCTTCATTCTGTTATGATTACAATGTTTATAATAGCAATAAGGAATCTATTGGGTTTTAAACATGATTAATATACCACAGCTAAGGGCTTCATCCTGGCACTCAGTGTTGTGTCGTGCATAGGAACAAACAACCCTTAGCTTTGGTATATTCAGGGACTGAAGAGAGTGACTTCCTATTTAGGGCCAAACTGGTCACCCACTTAATTCAATTTGCTTATTCAAGATGGGCCTCAGTGTGTTGGTTATATGGGCTATTAGTTCATAAGCATACTTATTCTGAAGCTAGGCTGTTTTCTGAACACAACATGATTTAATAGAAAGGAAATGGCCAAAAGCAAAAACAAAATGCACAAAATGGTGTGATGTGTGGTCAATAAACAATATGAGATGCCTGGATACAGCCTTACATGTGGGCTATTGGCTGTAAACTGCAAACCTCTCAGCTGTCTGACTGCTATTATGAACTAGTTGGTTTAAACCTTGATTGCTGATTGGCTAAACGTCATTGTATATCTTTCATAGTATAATTTCTGTTCTAATAGTATTCATAACAAGTTTATAATGGGGAATTGGCAGTGTCTAGGTACTTAGCATTACATAATGTGTAAGAACAGCCTTAGCCATGTACCACACCCCGTCTTCACTTATTGATGAACGAATTCACTTTTTGTGCACATTTCTATGTAAAACCTGTTGTTTTAAGAATACAAAAAATGCATTGTAGTTTTTTTTATAAGTACTGTAATGGGCTGCTTTTTTTAACTACCAGCAGTGTTATATCAACAGGTGTAATAAAATATTTACACATGCTAATGATTTTCCATTCTAATTTTGTGTCACAGTTACAGTTACGGTCAACTTCTAATAATAACCGCATGTGATGGATGAAAGAGAACCGATAAGCACTTGCTGGTTGTTTTAGTGTTTTGAAGCCCCCCTGTGGCAGAATGCTGTATCGCAGCTTTATAACAATGCAATAGCTACTCTCGGACAGAAGGGGGCAGCAGTTCACTGACCAATAGGAGCCCTATTCTACAACAAATATGGCGGTTTTACACAACGAGATCCGCGTTATTAAGATTTAGATTATTGCTGACATGCTACGTTGTTGATGATGGGATCAATTAGGACCGTCCAGGATTCGTGATCGGTAATGCTGATCTATTTTAAGTATTCTTTTTAATCATAGCTGAACCCCATGGTGTGTGAGCAGCATACGGATTCGAACCCGAGTCCAGAGAGTCGCTCGAATTAAGCCAGTTGGAGGACGAGGTACATAAACTGTGAGCCACGGGATACTGTGGTCCTCTAGCAGAAATATCACATGTCTTTTGTGCTGTACCTGTCTGCATTGTGAACTTATTTTGAAACAAGTAATGTGGAAATGTGTATCTATCCAGCTTCTAGACGGCTGTTGACGTTAGCTTGCTAGCTTAACAACGGACACTTCCTATAAAAACCTGTAAAATGTAGTTTTGCCATTAAAAATCCAGTTCAGCAATTGTGTATGTAATAATGGCTAACCTGTTGTTTTTTATGACTCACTATCGACTGAATCAATCAATGAACAGTTACACTATATGCTTCCACATGACAGGCTAGTTAGCTAACGTTAGCTACACATGTGCACTAAAGTCAGAGAGAATGACGTCACATGACAGCAATTGCCAAATGGTGAAGTCTCTCCTTTTCTCCATCTCTCCCAGGTATGCTGTAGGACTTTATGCCAGCCACAGAGAGTTGCACAGCAAGGCTGCCTCCTACCAAGAATTGCTCAGTGACATTGTATAGGCTTTCTGCGATTAAGAAAAGTTGCTCAGTAAGTCTGTCAAAACTATTTTTGACAGGCAAGTGGTGCTCAGTAAGACTGTGTAGGCTATCCGTGACAAAGAATTGCTCTGTGAAAATATCTAGACTGCAAGTGACTCGGAAGCATTGCTCAGTCAGGTCTTCTAGGCTGTTGATGGCAACCGTTGCCCAGAAGTTGGGCAAACAGGGTAGCACCTCCGGGTCAATGGGCGTACCCCAGGGAGAGGAGTGTGACGAGCAGACAGATCCACACGAAAAGCCTCGGGACATGGATGGGGAAACCATCGGTGGTCGACCTGAACAAGGTGAGTGGTCGAACGGGAGTGACGGTGTTTCTTATAATGAAGTGTTCCACCCTGCTTGTAGTAGGAGGTCAGACCCTATTATATTCCTATGTTACTCTCTCCAGGCCAGGAACCGCTTCCACAAGAGCTTTCTCTTACACCCTGCTCCGCAGGAAATCGGCAGCCGAGAAAAAGAGTGCCTAATCCCAAATATCAGACACAAACAGACACAAACAATGTGGACTGTGAGTAACTGAATACAAGTAAACCGGTTGGTTCAATTGTTTGGGTTAACCATAAGCGATATGTGTAAGAGATATGGCAAGATTGTAGATTGAACAAACTTGCTGCCACTTTTCTTGCAGCAGGGTTTTATGTTTGCTCTCTTTCCTTATAGCGCAATCTCCGGACTCAATGGAAAAGCCGAAGAAAAAGAGGGGCCCGAGAAAATCTGCTGTCCCCAGTACAGAAACTGACCCGTCAAATCTGACTGTCCAAAAGACACCGAAACAGAAAACTCCCAGGAAGACACCTGCCAAAAAGACACCTCAGAAAAAGTCTCCAGAGAAAAAGGCAGTGGTCTTGACAATGGATGGCGAACAGGAGCCAATCAAACAGAAGCCCATTAAACAGCCCCCTCCCAAAAAGACCCCTGCCAAGAAGTCACAACAGGAAACAGCGCAGGTCAACTCCACACCTTCTCCTGCAGTCCTGGACCTGATGGAAACCCCTGGAAATGTTGAAACCACACCTGGCAGTAGACCCAAGAGGAGGGCAGCAAAAGTGTATGTGATATCATCTAGTGCCCCATGAATGTATTTACATTTAACATATTTGTAATCTAGTACCTGATTACTGTGATTCTGTTACCACAAGTAACTCATTTGTCATCTAGTACCTGATCACTGTGATTCTCCTACTACAAGTAACACATGTGTGATCTAGTACAAGATCCATGTGATTCTGTTACCAGAAGTAACACATTTGTCATCTAGTACTAGATCCATGTGATTCTGTTACCACAAGTAACTAATTTGTCATCTAGTACTAGATCCATGTGATTCTGTTACCACAAGTAACACATTTGTCATCTAGTACTAGATCCATGTGATTCTGTTACCACAAGTAACTCATTTGTCATCTAGTACTAGATCCATGTGATTCTGTTACCACAAGTAACTAATTTGTCATCTAGTACTAGATCCATGTGATTCTGTTACCACAAGTAACTCATTTGTCATCTAGTACTAGATCCATGTGATTCTGTTACCACAAGTAACTCATTTGTCATCTAGTACTAGATCCATGTGATTCTGTTACCACAAGTAACTCATTTGTCATCTAGTACTAGATCCATGTGATTCTGTTACCACAAGTAACTCATTTGTCATCTAGTACAAGATCCATGTGATTCTGTTACCACAAGTAACTCATTTGTCATCTAGTACTAGATCCATGTGATTCTGTTACCACAAGTAACTCATTTGTCATCTAGTACAAGATCCATGTGATTCTGTTACCACAAGTAACACATTTGTCATCTAGTACTAGATCCATGTGATTCTGTTACCACAAGTAACTCATTTGTCATCTAGTACTAGATCCATGTGATTCTGTTACCACAAGTAACTCATTTGTCATCTAGTACTAGATCCATGTGATTCTGTTACCACAAGTAACTCATTTGTCATCTAGTACAAGATCCATGTGATTCTGTTACCACAAGTAACTCATTTGTCATCTAGTACTAGATCCATGTGATTCTGTTACCACAAGTAACTCATTTGTCATCTAGTACTAGATCCATGTGATTCTGTTATTTGTCATCTAGTACTAGATCCATGTGATTCTGTTACCACAAGTAACTCATTTGTCATCTAGTACTAGATCCATGTGATTCTGTTACCACAAGTAACTCATTTGTCATCTAGTACTAGATCCATGTGATTCTGTTACCACAAGTAACTCATTTGTCATCTAGTACAAGATCCATGTGATTCTGTTACCACAAGTAACTCATTTGTCATCTAGTACTAGATCCATGTGATTCTGTTACCACAAGTAACTCATTTGTCATCTAGTACAAGATCCATGTGATTCTGTTACCACAAGTAACACATTTGTCATCTAGTACTAGATCCATGTGATTCTGTTACCACAAGTAACTCATTTGTCATCTAGTACTAGATCCATGTGATTCTGTTACCACAAGTAACTCATTTGTCATCTAGTACTAGATCCATGTGATTCTGTTACCACAAGTAACTCATTTGTCATCTAGTACAAGATCCATGTGATTCTGTTACCACAAGTAACTCATTTGTCATCTAGTACTAGATCCATGTGATTCTGTTACCACAAGTAACTCATTTGTCATCTAGTACTAGATCCATGTGATTCTGTTACCACAAGTAACTCATTTGTCATCTAGTACTAGATCCATGTGATTCTGTTACCACAAGTAACTCATTTGTCATCTAGTACTAGATCCATGTGATTCTGTTACCACAAGTAACTCATTTGTCATCTAGTACTAGATCCATGTGATTCTGTTACCACAAGTAACTCATTTGTCATCTAGTACTAGATCCATGTGATTCTGTTACCACAAGTAACTCATTTGTCATCTAGTACTAGATCCATGTGATTCTGTTACCACAAGTAACTCATTTGTCATCTAGTACTAGATCCATGTGATTCTGTTACCACAAGTAACTCATTTGTCATCTAGTACTAGATCCATGTGATTCTGTTACCACAAGTAACTCATTTGTCATCTAGTACAAGATCCATGTGATTCTGTTACCACAAGTAACTCATTTGTCATCTAGTACAAGATCCATGTGATTCTGTTACCAGAAGTAACACATTTATCAACTAGTATTTGTCATGTGATTCTGTTACCAAACCGAGGCCTTGATTCTCTGTGGTCATTAAAAACTCCAGGATGTCCTTCGATAAAGAGTAGGGGTGTAACCCCGGCATCCTGGCCAAATTTGCCCCTTGTCCCCTGTCCATCATGGCCACCTAATCATCCCTATATATATATATATATATACATTTACATATATATATATATATACTAATTGGCTTTATCATCACCGTCTCCTCTCCACCTGTAAGCTGGTGTGTGGTGTGCGTTCTGGCTCAATATGGCTGCCGTCGTATCATCCAGGTGGATGTTGCCCATTGGTGGTGGTTGAGGAGATTCCCCCTTCTATGTAAAGCGCTTTAAGTACCCAGAAAAGCGCTATATAAATGTAATGTAATTATTATTAACACATTTGTCCTCTAGTATTTGTCATGTGATTCTGTTACTACAACCCATTGTGATTGTAAATACATATATCGTTCTCACTAGCTGTCTTGAAAGGGAAATGGAGTTATTGTTTACAGACACCATACTCTTGTTTTATGTCAAATGAACAATGTGCATCACAGCTGTATATCTGCATACCGGTAGTTTCAATTGAATAAATACATGCTTTTCATTACATAATTTCTGCTAAAACACATTGGCTCGTCTTAAATCGCGCTAATAGCACTGCCGAAAATAGCAGTGGATGGATGAGATGGTTGTTTATCTTGGAAGCGAAATCACAATTGAGTAATTTCCTTTTCTTCAGTGCATTGCAGTACCTTCACAACCTGGCCAAAGAGATTTACGACCAACCTGACAATGCTATGAACAACGACCGGACTTCCAGTGCTGTATCCAGCCCCTGTTCAACACTGCCCCAGAAACAGACCAGGGCCAAGAAGAGGAAGGCTTCTGGTTTTGACACTGACAATGAAACCGATGATAAAGACTTCCTTCCAGACAAACCCAATGAGGATGATGATGATGACGATGAAGAGGAAAGCGAGTATGAGGAAGATCAACAAGACATAGATCTGGACAATAAGATGTGGCTGAAGAGTGCCACACAGAAAGACCATAAAACCAGATGCCTCTCCAGAGCTCTTGTGAGTACTGTTTATTTTTTGGCAGAACATTGTGACATAGGTCTTGTGAGAACTGTTTTTTTTGCAGAACTTTGTAGTAGATGTGTAGAAAGAGATATCGGTGGAGGTTTATCCCTCTAGATGGCCAATTACCGACAGGTTAGATAATAATTAATTCTAAATGAATACTATCAATACTTTCATTTTCACTCAGACAAATCAACCCCGGTTCTATGGTAACGCCTCCAATGGACTGGCCAACACCATAATGAGACCCGTATGGGATTGCACTGAAACCACCAAGAAGTTGTAAGTCTTGCCTCAATCATAAAATAAAGATATTTACTTGAGATTTGTTATGCTGTAATAAGTAATTATAAAGTGGGAAAGATAGAGGAGAGTGTGCTACAGAGGGTGCAGGCCTGTAGACACCGGCTTAGAAACACTGGACTACCACAGGCCACAGTCTGGCCTCCTCTGTCTAAATGGCCCACTGCCAGTAGGGGGCGCCAAATGCATGCGCATTTATGATTCCCGATCTGTTCCTGGCTCTTACTGTGTGTTGAATGACTGCTTTTTGCAGTCGAGATGAATACTGCAACGAATGGGTCTTCGCTGATTGGATGCCTTCAGAGAAGGATTGGCGTTGCTTGTCAAACAGGTAGAAATATCGGCACACATTCTATCTTCACATTATAATTTATATTCTCATGTCAAGTAACTGAAGAATATTTTGAATGTATATATTGTTTCCCTCCCAGTGAAGTGGAGAGGTACCTGCCTCAGGAGATGATTTCCCCAGCTTTTACCTGTTCCAGAGAGGGAATCAAGGAAAACAGTCCTCTGCACAGAATGAAGCGGTAAGTTCTTGACAGCTCAATATGGAAGCATCAATGCTAGCAGGGCTAAGGTCATTGGTTCAATTCCTGACATTTTAAACTCCCTGATGTATGCCCTGCGTTTCTCGGTTGGCAGAGCTTGGCACTTGTAATTTCATTGTCAGGAGTTTTCCCCCATTAGGGGGGGTTCGATATAAAAATCTATACACTCACTGCTAGTTGCTCTGCGTTGGAGTTACGTCGTGTAAACTTTATGTTTGTGACCCGCTGTCCAGGTTTGAAAGCCTGCCCCACAATCCCAAACGTTGGGACATTATGTTTTATACCGGCGGCCCAGTATGGGCCATGGACTGGTGCCCCACCCCTGACGGTGCCCGTGCCAACCAGTACGCTGCCATCTACAGCCACAAGGACCTGGACCACCAGCACAAGATAAACAGGTTGTACACAGAACCTGGGCTGATCCAGATCTGGGACCTGGGACAACTCCAGTACAACACAAGGTAGGTGGAACCATTTAAGTGGAGAAGCTGCTATAAACACCTGTCATTGCTTGTCGGACTGCATATGAACTTAAACCTCTAAACCATCTAATTTTCTTGGCACGGAAGGTAGAGTACTAGAAATAGAATGACTTATTAAGACACACTCAAAAGCAGTATCGTTTCATTGTGACAATTGGTTGATTGGAACAGCTTGCAAACTTACTGACTCTACCAGAGAGAAGGTGCTTCAGGAACTTCAGGCTTGGTTTTTGTGGGAAGAAGAATCCATGTTGCTGAGATGTTTCAAAATATTGCGTTTGTTTGTGGCATGAATATTGAACGTGAATATTAAACATGAATGTTGCTTAATTTAATCTCTTTAATATTTTTACACTCTGTCTGCTTTTACAGTCCTCCTTCCTCTCCTCTTCTTGCTTATGGAATTGCTCAGGATAAAGGGTTTGTTTGGAACATGAAGTGGTGCCCAGGAGGATGCTGGGAGCTGCCCACCACCAGCAGGAAGGTAGGACTAACAGGATACAGGGGAACACGGTTTATCACTCCATCATGACTTTATAAAATAAGGTAGGACTAACAGGACACAGGGGGACACGGTTTATCACTACATCATGACTTTATAAAATAAGGTAGGACTAACAGGACACAGGGGGACACGGTTTATCACTACATCATGACTTTATAAAATAAGGTAGGACTAACAGGATACAGGGGAACACGGTTTATCACTCCATCATGACTTTATAAAATAAGGTAGGACTAACAGGATACAGGGGAACACGGTTTATCACTCCATCATGACTTTATAAAATAAGGTAGGACTAACAGGACACAGGGGGACACGGTTTATCACTACATCATGACTTTATAAAATAAGGTAGGACTAACAGGATACAGGGGGACACGGTTTATCAGTACATCATGACTTTATAAAATAAGGTAGGACTAACAGGATACAGGGGGACACGGTTTATCAGTACATCATGACTTTATAAAATAAGGTAGGACTAACAGGATACAGGGGGACACGGTTTATCAGTACATCATGACTTTATAAAATAAGGTAGGACTAACAGGACACAGGGGAACACGGTTTATTACTACATCAGGACTTTATAAAATAAGGTAGGACTAACAGTGTAACGTGTGGTGATTGTTGGGTACTGCACCGTCTGGTTTCGGGTGTTCCACTTCCTGGTTTCTTGTTCACTGCTGGGTGTAATGTTGTCATTAGTTCGGGCTATAAAGGTTTTCTAGGAAGTCACCTCGGTGCTTATCATTCTGTCATGAATCGAACGGCTGAGTGCGGTGAAAGCCATTGGCAGAGGCGTAGATCCGTTTTAACGGTTTATTGTGAAAACAACACAAAACAAACCGATAACGGCGAAAAAGCTAACTGGTTAACTGAAAGTAAAGTGCTCTTATAATAATACAATTCAATAACCGCAGTAGCTCCATACAAAACACACTCACCTCTAATCAACGTGACATATAAACAATGATAAGCACCGAGGTGACTTCCTAGAAAACCTTTATAGCCCGAACTAATGACAACATTACACCCAGCTGTGAACTAGAAACCAGGAAGTGGAACACCCGAAACCAGAAGGTGCAGTACCCAACAATCACCACACGTTACAAACAGGATACAGGGGAACACGGTTTATCACTACATCAGGACTTTATAAAAGAGAGAATCACCTTTTACTAAATGTTCCCCTGTCTGTTTTGGTAAGGCTCCTCACATGCCTAGACTGGGTCTCCTGGCTACTTCCTCGTCAGACGGCCACATCAGCATCTACAGCCTGCCCCATCCTGAGTCACTTCTGGCCCGCAGGAAGCCCACGGCTACAGGTCAGCCTGCTCCACAACAGCTGTAACCAGTAGACCACTATGTCATTAGTCAGTGTAATCCTCTACGGTGGAATAAAACTGCAGATGATGTAGTTGCAGTGTGTGTCATTGTACAGGAGGGAGCTGTAGTTGCAGTGTGTGTCGTTGTACAGGAGGGAGCTGTAGTTGCAGTGTGTGTTGTTGTACAGGAGGGAGCTGTAGTCGCAGTGTGTGTGTTGTTGTACAGGAGGGAGCTGTAGTCGCAGTGTGTGTCGTTGTACAGGAGGGAGCTGTAGTTGCAGTGTGTGTCGTTGTACAGGAGGGAGCTGTAGTTGCACTGTGTGTCGTTGTACAGGAGGGAGCTGTAGTTACAGTGTGTGTCGTTGTACAGGAGGCAGCTGTAGTTACAGTGTGTGTCGTTGTACAGGAGGCAGCTGGGCTGTCATTCAATATCCTGAACATGGTCCTGGAGAAAAGTAATTTAAAGCCACTTTGCAGTGTAGATAAATCCATATTTTTAATTGTTATGCAAATAAAACATGCTGTTAATTACACCTGCATTATGCCTTAAGGTGTTTACAATGGGAGCATTTTTATAATCCTTAAATCCCCCAATAGTTGTTATTTTGTGTGTGTGTATGTGATCACATGATCTGTGTCCAATGGGACAGTTTGTCTTCCTCTGCACCGCATAATCACCCTGTGTTCTGCTGATGCAGGGACTCTGCACACCACAGACCGCCGTGTGTGTGTGTGTGTGTATGAGAGAGAGAGCATGTTGCACATTTCTATTTGCACACGCTTATATGCTCATCCTACTGTGACTTTCAATTTATTTCTGCAGCATGGAGAAGAAAAAAAAAAGGTTGGGAGGGTGGGAGTGAAGATTGGGAAGCGGGGAGGGTGGGAGTGAAGATTGGGAAGCGGGGAGGGTGGGAGTGAAGATTGGGAAGGGGGGAGGGTGGGAGTGAAGATTGGGAAGCGGGGAGGGTGGGAGTGAAGATTGGGAAGCGGGGAGGGTGGGAGTGAAGATTGGGAAGCGGGGAGGGTGGGAGTGAAGATTGGGAAGCGGGGAGGGTGGGAGTGAAGATTGGGAAGCGGGGAGGGTGGGAGTGAAGATTGGGAAGCGGGGAGGGTGGGAGTGAAGATTGGGAAGCGGGGAGGGTGGGAGTGAAGATTGGGAAGCGGGGAGGGTGGGAGTGAAGATTGGGAAGCGGGGAGGGTGGGAGTGAAGATTGGGAAGCGGGGAGGGTGGGAGTGAAGATTGGGAAGCGGGGAGGGTGGGAGTGAAGATTGGGAAGCGGGGAGGGTGGGAGTGAAGATTGGGAAGCGGGGAGGGTGGGAGTGAAGATTGGGAAGCGGGGAGGGTGGGAGTGAAGATTGGGATGGAGAGAATATGTGAATGATGGTCTCTAACTGCATTGTCTCGTTCCATTTATCACTTTGTGGACCAGTATCAAACTGCCTTACCCAGCATTCATCACAGGGTGCATGCGTCTGATGCAATATCGATTACCGGACTGTGATCGTTCATATACATCAAGCCTTAAGGCGTCTGTCCCATCATTATGGATTCACATTGTTTTAATTATAACTGAACATAACCCACATTGTCTTACTAATGACTTTACGCAAGTGGCTGGAGTTAGAGAGTGTGTTAATCACGGACATTTCGATTTTATGGGGATATTTTACTGTGTGATAATTCTAGTCATTGGACAAATGCCATGTTGATCTGGCCCATTCATCAATATCTGCATGTCCTGACGTCAAGTAATTACACGAGAATCGAAAAGTCTGATTTGGGGACCTGATGGTTCTTCTGTCCTCAGTCAAGATAATCTCTTTCCGGCTGTGTGTTCTCCAACGTCACTCGTTATTATCAATTCACCTTAAAGCTTTGTTATGTAGAATCACGTGTTTACATGTTTGTCAGCCTTAAATATGCATTTCAGAAATCTTAAGTAGTATTTTTATCGTGGGTTGGCAGTGTTGTCTTTTGTGTAACACCTATGGGTGAGTCTGCCTGTGGTCTGCCTGTGCTCTGCCTGTGCTCTGCCTGTGCTCTGCCTGTGCCCTGCCTGTGCCCTGCCTGTGCTCTGCCTGTGCAGTTTGTGGATGCATTCTCCTTTTTACACTTCCTACTGTGCCTGACTGTTCTTAGTGGCCTTTCTATCCATGTAAGCGTTTTCATGTCTCATTGCACACGGCTTAACTGCCGCCCCCCAGGCCAGGCTTAGATCTGGGGAGTGAATGGGTTAGTGCATGCTCAGAGCACCGAGAGGTACCATGGTGGTTTAGGACAGCAACGCTGGGCCCTAGCTAGTCATCCTTCATGTCTTGCCAAGAGCTTGTCTGTAAGGGCTTAGCGGGGTCACTGACCCGAATTGCGACCCCCTTGGGAGGAGAACGGGGGTTGGACGGGCGCACCTGAGTGACGACTGATATTCATGCCTCCTCATGCTGTCTGCGTGGAGGGCCAGGTGTGGACAATGTAGTCTCTGTTTTCGCCCGAAGCTTTAGACTAAACGCGATGTTATTTATTTTTAACAGACTAATGAAACATTGGTTAGATAAAAAGCTATTTGGTGATGCAAATCCTATTGTGTGATGCCGTTGTTCCAACTGAGCTGTAGTATTATAGTAGAGTAAAACGATAAACATATTTGCTCTCACTGGATAAGAGCGTCTGCTCATTGACTCGACGATAAGCGTGTTAATGTAATAAGCCAGTGTTGTTCGTCTGCAGGGATGAGTGGATTATGGGTTTGGGGCTGTGTCTCTGTGCTTAGTGTCTTTAAGACTGTTTGGGCCACATCATTAAAGGTTTTCATGTGAGTGCCTGTATGGAGAAACCTGGCGGGTGACAAATTGGAGCCTCCCGCTTTGCTCAAGGGAGATAATTTACTAGGTAATTTCCATCAGACAAGGATCTATAATCGAAATGACAAACAAGATGCATAGCTGTGCAGTTGATAGCGTTGGAAACAATGAATTTCAGCTCAGTAACTGACACCTTTGTTACCCTGAACTGTCAGTCACACAGACCTCAGTTCAGTTGATGGGGAGAAAGGCTGCTGGGTGTGTGGGGGGTGTGGCTGAAGATGTTGTGGGGAGGCGGAGGGCTGTGAGGCGTGATGCTGTATAGACCCGATCAATGGGGTTGGCTGGAGAAGTGGAATGCTCAATGAGGAGATGAGACCACAGTCATTTGGACACATTTGACATTGTCTGCACACACACGCACTGGTGCCACACACACACACACACACACACACTGGTGTCTGAGCCACACACACACACTGGTGTCTGAGCCACACACACACACACACACACACACACTGGTGTCTGAGCCACACACACACACACACACACTGGTGTCTGAGCCACACACACACTGGTGTCTGAGCCACACACACACACACTGCTGCCATAGACGGGCAAAATCACACTCAGTAGCATGTCATAGCATCAGTGCAGGGGCTGAGCTGAGACTAAGGAAATGATAGGATCCTGCCTTGCTTGGAGGAGACGCGTCCAGAATGTTTTTGTGTTTTTGGTTTCGCTCAGGTCAGGTTCCTGTCAGATCTGCTGATGTCACGATGAGAATGACTGGACTGAAAGTGTCTGTTTCTATTGGCGAACATGAGGAGGACAGACAAATGGTGGCATGTCTCCCACTGATAGAACGGCCCTGGGCCCCAGTCTGACACATCCGTATCACAGTGGTGTCTTGACGGCTAGCCGATTCCACTTAAAAAGAAGACCGGCTTTGGACTGGGATTCCTCAGCTTTATGTCTCTGACTGTGCCATTTCTGTACGCCCAGAACAACAAATGTGGGAAATTAGTTAGATACGCGATACATTGCTGTTAAAAGAATGAGGACCGGAAAGTTAAGAGACACATTCAATCTGACTGGCATCCGAGGTCGACCAGATAAACCATTGACATCTCACCCCATGTCTTTGTCTGGTTTAGCTTGACCAGTGTAACACCTGGTTTTAACCTACTACAGCATGACCCCCCAAACCTGCTCCTGGAGATCCGTCTTCCTGGAGGATTTCTCCACAAGTCCAGTCACCCAAACGTCAAAGCCCAGTATAATTAGGATCAGTAATAAATCTTGCATTAATGTATGTTAATCTGTTCATCTGTTCATCATCCCTCCAGGTGAAACCAGCCCAGAAACGACAATCTACCAGGTAGGCTATTATTTACCCCGTACCCACACAGAAACCTACATCTTTATGGAAAGTCAATATGTCATCTTAAAGAATGTCGTGTGTGTGCGTGTGTGTGTGTGTAGGTACAGGCTGTAATCACTCTGAAGAGAGGCTCCTTTAAGACTGACCATGATGAAAAGGCTAGTCAGGTTCTCTCCCTGGACTGGCTACCTGTGAAACCTCACAACATCCTGGTTGCTGGCTTCTACGACGGTACACTGCGACACTGTGGTCTTCAGTGTGCACTTGGATTGTTGTCTCCATTCGTGTGTACAGTTTTTGTGTGTGTGTGTGTGTGTGTGTGTGTTACACTGTGTTTTTACTGTTTCTCTCCCACAGGCACAGTGGCCCTTTGGGACCTGTCCAGTAGATCTGCTCTACAGCGGGTCCGTGCTCCAGACCGCTCCTTCACCCTGTACCCCTACCACTGTTTCATGGCCCACGACAACGCCGTCCGTGCTCTCAGCTTCTGCCACGCGTCCAGGTAACAGGGCCTCACCCCATACGGCTGTGAGCTCTGTGCCACCCCATACGGCTGTGAGCTCTGTGCCGCCCCATACGGCTGTGAGCTCTGTGCCACCCCATACGGCTGTGAGCTCTGTGCCACCCCATACGGCTGTGAGCTCTGTGCCACCCCATACGGCTGTGAGCTCTGTGCCACCCCATACGGCTGTGAGCTCTGTGCCACCCCATACGGCTGTGAGCTCTGTGCCACCCCATACGGCTGTGAGCTCTGTGCCACCCTATACGGCTGTGAGCTCTGTACCACCCCATACGACTGAGAGCTCTGTGCCACCCCATAACTAATAACGACCTTTACAGCTCTGAAATTAGAATAAACCCAGTCAGGTGAAACGCTGTCCCATTTGCCTTCCTTATAGAGGGGGAGGGGTGGAGTTGGGGGTGTGTAATTTCTCAGTCATGCTCTCTGGTGTTGTGATGTCACATACCCCTAGACTGATAGAATGCCAACTGCTCTTTGGTCTGAATCTTCATTGGTAAGTTCTTGGTGCATATCTACCGGTCCCTCTGAGTGCATCTTTAATGAAACACGTATTCGCCCATGTAGTAAAGTGTGATGGAACCACAGTTTCCCAGGCCATACATCTACTGTGTAACAGAGTGGAAACATCTAATTAGCGAGGAGGGATAGAAGGCAAAGGGGATCTGTCTCACCTGACGCATCGGTCTGACAAATTCTGAACAGCCAAGTGTATCGAGGTCCGCCTTTATTGCAAAGTCGTAGAGATCTGCAGCAGAATGACACGTCACGGATCAGTGTACCAGCAATGGCCTGTAACAGCTGGCGAGGCTCCAGTCTATGTGCTATTTCTATGTAGCTCCTATCTTTGGGAGGTTTGACAGGGCACACACCGCAGACATTCATCAGACTAGCCGACGTTTCATAAAGGTTAGCAACGGTCTACTGTAGAAGAAACTGGGCAGGCTGGAGCTCTCATTCCCACTGTTTTGTAGTTCCACTCTCTTCGAAAGTGTTTTTACACTTCCTCGGCTTCGGTAATGTCCCTCCCTGTCCTCTCCTTAAACCCTCTTCTCTCCCGGTCCTCTACTCCTCTCAGAGACCTGATTGTGTCTGCGGGTGATGACAGGATGGTGAAGATGTGGGACCTGAGAAGAACGTGGGAGCCCTGCCAGTCGTTCAAGCGTTTTCTCTCCACAGAGGCCGCTTGGCCGCTACACTGGCCTGGTGTCTTTGTGTCCCAGGAGAGCACCTACGGCACGTGAGTTTGTTTTTCACGACTGCAGTTTACACACTTTATACGAAGTCATTATCCTGAAGGGTCACATACTTTTTCCAGCGTATGTTATGGTTCTCTCCTATCTTCCCAGTCTGCCCTCTCCGTGTGCTCTTGGCTTGACGAATCAATAGCTTTCCGAGACTCTTAATTTCAATGCTGTTTAGCGGTTTTCTGTTTTATTGTGCTATCTGATTCCTGATCTATGTTTTCTATAATTTCTCATGCCCCCCTTCAGGTTCGGCATACATGGACTTAATTACTTTGACTCTGGGTATCTTGGCTTTAAACCACTGCTTCTGGCACCTCGAAAAGGCACGATGTGGGTAAGTCAGATGCTCGGATGTAGAAATGCAATAAATAGAATGTGCTCCCCTGATATTGGTGGATTTCTTATATATATTAAATCCCTTCAGATCTGCACCATCTATTGACCGACGGCCCTTACTTGTGATTATTGGTCCATTTCTGCAGAGCTTATCTATCTCTGATTGGCTGAACACAGCTGTGACCTCCGACTCACTGGGAGAAGTGATAATGGTGGTGCTGCCTAATCTTTTCAACAACCCCTGCTACCTCAAACGATCCGTCAGTCGCAGATTAGTAAGTACCTTGTTAGGCAGGGAAGAAAAACAAAACAATACCTACATTACAAAAGGTACGAATTTTTTTGATATTATTTTTTGTGTGTGTGTTTTTTCAGCCTATTTTCAGAACCGAAATGGTCCTTTTAGAAGAAGAGATAGAGGATGAGGAGGGAGAAGGTTCAGAGGAAGGCAGTGGATCCGCCACTAACGGGTCGGCCCATACGCTGACCTACAAGGCGACCGCCAAGAAGTACTATTTACATTACCATGACATGGACATGGTAGGTGGCAATAATACAGGGGAGGTAGATGCTGAAATAACCTTGTATGGGGCAACGCTTTGTATGTGTGTTTTTCTGGATCGGGGCCACACTTCCTGTATGTGTGTTTATCTGGATCGGGGCCACACTTCCTGTATGTGTGTTTATCTGGAGCGGGGCCACACTTCCTGTATGTGTGTTTATCTGGAGCGGGGCCACACTTCCTGTATGTGTGTTTATCTGGAGCGGGGCCACACTTCCTGTATGTGTGTTTATCTGGATCGGGGCCACACTTCCTGTATGTGTGTTTATCTGGATCGGGGCCACACTTCCTGTATGTGTGTTTATCTGGATCGGGGCCACACTTCCTGTATGTGTGTTTATCTGGATCGGGGCCACACTTCCTGTATGTGTGTTTATCTGGATCGGGGCCACACTTCCTGTATGTGTGTTTATCTGGAGCGGGGCCACACTTCCTGTATGTGTGTTTATCTGGAGCGGGGCCACACTTCCTGTATGTGTGTTTATCTGGAGCGGGGCCACACTTCCTGTATGTGTGTTTATCTGGAGCGGGGCCACACTTCCTGTATGTGTGTTTATCTGGATCGGGGCCACACTTCCTGTATGTGTGTATATCTGGATCGGGGCCACACTTCCTGTATGTGTGTTTATCTGGATCGGGGCCACACTTCCTGTATGTGTGTTTATCTGGATCTGGACTGGGACTCTTATTGAGAAGTAAGGGATGGGAAATGAGGCATGTAAAAAAATATTTGTCTTTCATGGTCTATCTGTGTTGAAATGGCATCAATTAGAGAAAAAAAATGCATGGAAACCTGTCAAAGTTAGAGGAAAAGTTACCATGTACTTTTTGAGTTATGGGCCTAAAAGTCCCATTTTTTTGGCTGAAGAATAATAGTACCGACAATAACAATAGGGTTTTCTGTCGAGGACCCCTAATAATCAAGCTAAAGCAATTATTGTGCTGCAATGAGTTTCAGGCCTTCTCCTGCAGTCAGGGCCTTCTCATGAGTTTTGGCTTTTAAAAAAATGTGCGCCATTTTTCTTCACAACTGTGCGCATGCGCTCCTCTCTAAAGCGCCAAACTAACTCCCCCCGGGCTGTTTTCCTCCTGCTCACAGGCAGTGTTTGTGAAAAACAGGTACTAAATAATTGAGGATACATTTATTTTTGATGACAGTTACAAATCTTTTATCCACGTTGTTCATAACAGGAGTTTTAAGTGTAGATACTTTGTTGGCTACAATACAATAACAATAAACACAATTAAACCAGACGAAAAAAGTACAAGTCGGCCGTCTTGCATATGGTAGAACCCCAGAAATCTACGAGAAAATAATAAATCAAAAGGAAGTCCACGTCGGACAGGTAAAGTAGTTTATATTTAGTTGTCGCTCATGTGATTTATATTTAGTTGCCGCTTCATATTGCTCTGCTTCTGACACGCTCCAGGATGGAATAAACCAGCCTCGGAGCCGTTATGCGCCGTCACCGGGTTCAGTAGATTTTAGGTTTACAATTAATTACATCCCGACCACGATTTCAAGTTGAAGACTACATGTGCCTTAACAGCGTTTTCTGGATAAAAACCTTGAAGAGATGACAGTTACTGACTGGAATGTATTGAATATAGGCCTAGTTTAGAAAAAAAAATTCAGTAGGCTCTGGCAGTGCACTATAAGTTAACATACTTGATATAATTCATTTTGAGCTAATTAATTATTATTATTCAAATAAATGTTTAGTGGTTATTTTATTATTGGAATTTATTTTGTTAAATTATATTCAGGGAAATCCAATGTTAAAAATAAATAAAAAGTATGTTTTTAAGTAAATAAATGCATGGATTCAATTAGTCAAGTAATCGTGTTTAATAATCATGATCTCAATTATGACCAAAATAATTGTGATTATGATTTTTGCCAGCATCACGCTTCCCTAGTATGTCGTTTGGCCAAGAACAAAATAACTTAAGCTCTTTATTGTAGGAGGATTTGGGTGAGAAGAGTCTGTGTCAGGACCAGACTATTAGCAGCTGATGCTATACTGTCAATAAACATGACGTGTAAGTGTGTGCGTACGTGCACACGCAGCGTTCGTCTGGCGTGCCTTGAGAGATTTATTTTCATTAGTTATGTTTCGGACACACCTGAGTAAACTGCATGAGCCAGAGCACTGTTGCAAAAGCCGTTGCTGTTCACACACTGGTGCTTTTGGTTTCCACGGCAACCCAGCAGAGTAGCCAGACGTAGCCCCCTTGTGATGGCCGACTACTGGGTTAGGACTTGATTAAGTGTTGCACTCCTCACTAATTTCAACCCGCCCTCCTTCCCTTCCTCTCTCCAGCCCTTTTTCTACGGTTCCTCCATCTGTTCCCATGCTGTCCGCTCTGCTAGCCCTGTCACACACACACACACACAGATTCACACACTCCTGGGTCAGCTAATGCAGCGTATCCGTGTGCCATGGTCTTCTAAGCACAACCACTACCCACAATTCACCTGGTCAGGATCCCCTACCTTTGATTTGTGGCCTCTCGTATACCAGGGTCTTGGTGGAAGAGAAGACACAAAGCTGTTTCTCTGCTAGTTAACTTACTGCTCCTGTCACTCAAGCCCTGAGCGGAGAACGTCTGTCTCTCCTTCTGTCGAGTGTGGGAAACATGCTGGGGTACGGCTGACTGTGTCACACTGTTGAGGTGGGAAACATGCTGGGGTACGGCTGACTGTGTCAGACTGTTGTGGTGGGAAACATGCTGGGGTACGCATGACTGTGTCAGACTGTTGAGGTGGGAAACGTGCTGGGGTACGCATTACTGTGTCACACTGTTGAGGTGGGAAACGTGCTGGGGTACGCATGACTGTGTCACACTGTTGAGGTGGGAAACGTGCTGGGGTACGCATGACTGTGTCACACTGTTGAGGTGGGAAACGTGCTGGGGTCCGCATGACTGTGTCAGACTGTTGAGGTGGGAAACGTGCTGGGGTACGCATGACTGTGTCAGACTGTTGAGGTGGGAAACATGCTGGGGTACGCATGACTGTGTCAGACTGTTGAGGTGGGAAACGTGCTGGGGTACGCATGACTGTGTCAGACTGTTGAGGTGGGAAACGTGCTGGGGTACGCATTACTGTGTCACACTGTTGAGGTGGGAAACGTGCTGGGGTACGCATGACTGTGTCAGACTGTTGAGGTGGGAAACATGCTGGGTTACGCATGACTGTGTCAGACTGTTGAGGTGGGAAACGTGCTGGGGTACGCATGACTGTGTCAGACTGTTGAGGTGGGAAACATGCTGGGGTACGCTTGACTGTGTCAGACTGTTGAGGTGGGAAACATGCTGGGGTACGCATGACTGTGTCAGACTGTTGAGGTGGGAAACGTGCTGGGGTACGGCTGACTGTGTCAGACTGTTGAGGTGGGAAACGTGCTGGGGTACGCATGACTGTGTCAGACTGTTGAGGTGGGAAACGTGCTGGGGTACGCATGACTGTGTCAGACTGTTGAGGTGGGAAACGTGCTGGGGTACGGCTGACTGTGTCAGACTGTTGAGGTGGGAAACATGCTGGGGTACGCATGACTGTGTCAGACTGTTGAGGTGGGAAACGTGCTGGGGTACGGCTGACTGTGTCACACTGTTGAGGTGGGAAACGTGCTGGGGTACGCATTACTGTGTCACACTGTTGAGGTGGGAAACGTGCTGGGGTACGCATGACTGTGTCAGACTGTTGAGGTGGGAAACATGCTGGGTTACGCATGACTGTGTCAGACTGTTGAGGTGGGAAACGTGCTGGGGTACGCATGACTGTGTCAGACTGTTGAGGTGGGAAACATGCTGGGGTACGCATGACTGTGTCAGACTGTTGAGGTGGGAAACATGCTGGGGTACGCATGACTGTGTCAGACTGTTGAGGTGGGAAACGTGCTGGGGTACGGCTGACTGTGTCAGACTGTTGAGGTGGGAAACGTGCTGGGGTACGCATGACTGTGTCCGACTGTTGAGGTGGGAAACGTGCTGGGGTACGGCTGACTGTGTCACACTGTTGAGGTGGGAAACGTGCTGGGGTACGCATTACTGTGTCACACTGTTGAGGTGGGAAACGTGCTGGGGTACGCATGACTGTGTCAGACTGTTGAGGTGGGAAACATGCTGGGTTACGCATGACTGTGTCAGACTGTTGAGGTGGGAAACGTGCTGGGGTACGCATGACTGTGTCAGACTGTTGAGGTGGGAAACATGCTGGGGTACGCATGACTGTGTCAGACTGTTGAGGTGGGAAACATGCTGGGGTACGCATGACTGTGTCAGACTGTTGAGGTGGGAAACGTGCTGGGGTACGCATGACTGTGTCAGACTGTTGAGGTGGGAAACGTGCTGGGGTACGCATGACTGTGTCAGACTGTTGAGGTGGGAAACGTGCTGGGGTACGGCTGACTGTGTCAGACTGTTGAGGTGGGAAACGTGCTGGGTTTGTAATTAAACTATTGAACTTTTCCTTTTAACAGACAACCTTTAAGAATGTCCAGAATCGAGCTCCGTGGAAACACATGCATGCTTCTGAGGTTAAGGGACGGGTAGATCTCGACCTGATGCCATTGGCTTCAATTAACAAGGTGAGTGACTTGAATGCCTGGCGATATGAAATGGAATCCAGCACATTTCACCTTGAACATCACATCCACATTAATGCTGGAGGCACCTGGCTAAAAGCAGTGTGAATGTGATTGGATTTTGTGTCTGAACTTGTCAGTAACCCCCACCCAACAAGTCTGCAGATGCCCCCCGGTCAGTTCTGCAGTAGGCCCCCCAGATCTGCTGTGCGCCCCCGTCAGGTCTGCAGTGCCCCCCGTCAGGTCTGCAGTGCCCCCCACCCCCATCAGGTCTGCGGTAGGCACTCCAGATCTGCAGTGCCTCCCCCTCCAGATCTGCAGTGCCTCCCCCTCCAGATCTGCAGTGCCCCCCCAACCCCTCCACCCCCTGTCAGGTCTGCAGTAGGCCCAGCTGGGATAGAGGGGAGAAAAGGCTAGGCAGTGAAAAAAACTGACAGAAAGTAATGAGCTGTGAAATGAGCAAAGTGTCACCCCAGGTCTCATTGGAGAGATTGGAGAAGCAAGGGAAGGAGGGAGGGAGGAATGGGCATGTTGTGCAGTCGTATGGTTTGTCTCTGAGGGGAGAAGATCAGGAGAGGAGACCTCTTGTCATTATGGCACAGGCACTTGTATCAGTGAGCCTTTTGTTGTGGTGAGTAATGAGTCCGACCGACTCCCGGGAGTCCCGGTTACAGACTGCTGATCTGTACCACTTAGACTGTGAGCACCAAGTCCCGTCCAATCACATGACTGACGCCTCACTGGACCCCTGAGGGCAAGTGCCAGTGCAGGTCCATCTTTACCCATGCAGTTATCCTCAGTAAACTGGCGAACAGTCTCATATTAGACACAAAGCTTTTTGTTTGACTAGGTGACAATTTAAGAACATTCCTATTTAATGCATCAACCTTGGTATCATAAGTTTAACTGTCTTGCTCAGGGACTGAATGACAGGTTGTCTGCTTGGGGATTCAAACCAGCGAGCGCTAGTTTAAACCGCACTATGAAACACCTTTCCGTGCCAGAAAGCTGGAGTTATAGAACAAGTTTCAACACAATAACGACCCACATCACACAGATAAACCAAGCAAGAAAGGTCTTATGAAAGGAAAGTCATTGTCTTGGAAAGGCGCTGACAGAATTGGCCTCAATCCCTTACAAATTGGTAATATGCATGTCTGCTAGGTTAATTGAAAAATATTCAACGAGACTTACTGCTGTTATCCAAACAAACACTCATTTTACACAGTATTAGTTGACAGACGAGCACACTTATGCAGCCTAGGAACGGACAGTTTATTCATTACTATTCTTCACAAGTATCATCTGTTTTTCATTCAAATAAAAAAATCTAATGTTGGTTACGACGATCTTATTAAAGGTGAAAATAGGTCTGACATGTTTGCCTTGCTTCTACATAAACAAAAGTAACATTTGTAACATAAACAAAAGTAATATTTGTAATAAGTTTGTGTATAGAATCTACTCTGCAAATATACCGTATATATATACTGTAAATCTTAAAAAATGAATATATAAATATACCAAGTTCAATTCTGAGCATGTGTAAATTAACAGAGATGCTGATATAGCTACTGAGGTTCTGAGTCCTGAGTTTCTGAGATGGATGTTGGACGTGGTTACCTCAGGGATTTAGTAATGATGCTTTCACTTTTACAATGCTGGTGATATTATCTAGCCTATATAGTCTGATGAAAGTCACCTATGTAACAGTTGCAAATGTAGGTCCATAATGTAGGACGTAATAATGTAGGACGAATACCAGTGTAATAATGTAGGACGAATACCAGGGTAATAATGTAGGACGAATACCAGGGTAATCATGTAGGACGAATACCAGTGTAATCATGTAGGACGAATACCAGTGTAATCATGTAGGACGAATACCCGGGTAATCATGTAGGACGAATACCAGTGTAATCATGTAGGACGAATACCCGGGTAATAATGTAGGACGAATACCAGTGTAATAATGTAGGACGAATACCCGGGTAATAATGTAGGACGAATACCCGGGTAATAATGTAGGACGAATACCCGGGTAATAATGTAGGACGAATACCCGGGTAATCATGTAGGACGAATACCCGGGTAATAATGTAGGGCGAATACCCGGGTAATAATGTAGGACGAATACCCGGGTAATAATGTAGGACGAATACCCGGGTAATAATGTAGGACGAATACCCGGGTAATAATGTTGGACGAATACCCGGGTAATAATGTTGGACGAATACCCGGGTAATAATGTAGGACGAATACCCGGGTAATAATGTAGGACGAATACCGGGTAATAATGTAGGGACGAATACCGGGTAATAATGTAGGACGAATACCGGGTAATAATGTAGGACGAATACCGGGTAATAATGTAGGGACGAATACCGGGTAATAATGTTGGACGAATACCGGGTAATAATGTTGGACGAATACCGGGTAATAATGTTGGACGAATACCGGGTAATAATGTTGGACGAATACCGGGTAATAATGTAGGACGAATACCGGGTAATAATGTAGGACGAATACCCGGGTAATAATGTAGGACGAATACCCGGGTAATAATGTAGGACGAATACCCGGGTAATAATGTAGGACGAATACCCGGGAAATCATGTAGGACGAATACCCGGGAAATCATGTAGGACGAATACCCGGGAAATCATGTAGGACGAATACCCGGGAAATCATGTAGGACGAATACCCGGGAAATCATGTAGGACGAATACCCGGGTAATAATGTAGGACGAATACCCGGGTGATAATGTAGAATACAGCCACATCGTGCAAACAGTGCATTACAGTAAATTAAAAGATAAGCACAAGTGTAAAAATGTTTGACATTATAGTTCATATTTCAGTTGTCAAGCAGCTATGAAAGATGCCTTCACATAAACCTTTTAATGGCCACAGCATTCCGCCCTGTTACTTGATAATGGGATGGACTAAATCACCACTACATACCAAGCAACTGTGCGGTTATTTATTGGTACAGCACATTGGATGAGTTGAGAAATCATTGTCCCTTCATGTAGAAATGGACATAACGGTCCTTTTTATCCAGTTGGTGCCACACAAGTGCCATACTTCAACCTAAAGAGCCATCTGTTAATCAACATAAAGAATCCTCCCAGTGTCATGTGACTGTTTTTGCCTTATTCTCCTTTTCTGTTTAGACCCGAACCAACCCCAACTTGTGTGCCCAGAGCTGGGTGTTGTCCGGGGGCCAGTCAGGCCTGGTGAGGGCCCACTGCCTCCGTGCCATGAACAGCTCCAACATTAATAAGATGGTGCAGGACAGCCAGGCCCAGTTCAGCACCATGTTCATGCAAGAAACCACCGACGGCCAGGAAGATGCCAGTGTCGTGAGGCACACCACACAGAAGCTGTAGGTTCACTCTCATATAGGTCTACTCTCGCCCTGTAGGCCCACTATCTGCTTGTAGGCCCACTCTCTACCTGTAGGCCCACTCTCTCCCTGTAGGCCCACTCTCTCCCTGTAGGCCCACTCTCTGCTTGTAGGCCCACTCTCTGCTTGTAGGCCCACTCTCTCCCTGTAGGCCCACTCTCTCCCTGTAGGCCCACTCTCTCCCTGTAGGCCCACTCTCTCCCTGTAGGCCCACTCTCTGCTTGTAGGCTCACTCTCTCCCGTAGGTCCACTCTCTCCCGTAGGTCCACTCTCTCCTTGTAGGTCCACTCTCTCCTGTAGCTCAGTATATCACAGGGTATATGTTCTTTAATACTTGTTACCTAGTGATGAATTCTAGTGCAGAATTCTAGCATGGGATACACACACACACACACACACACAACTTGCACATCTAAAGGAGATTTGCATACAGGTAGATCTCCAAGTAGGATGTAGCCCTGAAGGAATGTGATTGGCTGCTTGTTTGGACAGTAAGCCTATTGTGTTTTTATCTTTTGCAAGACCACAATGTTTTTATATTTAACTTATTTTGAGAAGCGGAGAATAAATGCTATTTTGCTAGGACTTCTAAATGTTTTTACCTTTATTTTTATAAGCACACTTGAGTGTAAATATATTGTAAACTGAGAACTGACTTGAAGATTCCTGCAGAACCCGTATTCAGCGTCATTGCAAAGCTATAGCACTTTAGGGTTTTCCTGTTCACTCATTCTGCTAATCTTCTGCTTTTCTTGCCACTGTTCTTGTTCTTTCCGGTCCATGCCTTATGTATATCAGGTTTAAACTATGTTTTATATTTATTTGTTCTGTTCAAACGAGTTCATACACCCATGCCTTTGTTTTTGAGTTTGTTAATGTCCTTTTATTAAAATGTTAATAAAATATTTCCAGTGTTTCGCAATCTTAATTTCCCTGCATCTATAAAGGTCTTGACAGTACTGGGGTCGTGTAGTTGATGACTATACGTTACAGTTCATAATTAAGCCGGCTGATACCCCTATAAGTAGAGACACGTGTGTGTGTGCTCTACTGGTGCTGTGATCCAGCCGTGTCTGATCGGGGCTCCGTTCTGTGTGATCTATAGTCCAGATAAGAGCTGATGACGGTCGAAAAGGGTCCTGGGCGGTTGGAACGAAGCGGTTATAGAGCAGCAATAAAACAGGCTCTTATAGACTGACTGCAAATCAGTGGGCATGTGTTCTCGGTCCTCAGCCTGATTAAATGGACACCTAACATTCTCATATGTCCATTATTCTACATGGATGATAACAGGAGTGCTGGTGCTGAACAACCGTGCGGTCCATTTGTGATCGATCAGCCACACTAAGTAACAGTAAACCATGGACGCTGCTGCACCAGTGTTCAGCCTTTACTAGGGAAAGGAACCTAACTACATTGTTTTGTTTGCCACTAAAGTCCACGGTGGCTTTTAAACTCCTTTGTCTAGATTCAGGAGGAACAATTGTATTTATGTAATAGTTCCTTTTCCCAATAATGTCATGCTTTTGCACCCCACCAGCTCTGGTCATGTTCCTCCGCTCAAATGTTGCTGACACTTATGTCTGCAATGAATTTTACCTAGTAGCCAACCACATACAGTACTGCGCAAGGGGAAGGAAGTGTTTATTTTCTCACAAACTACTACTAATTAAAGGAATTCATATGAACTTGAATACGATAAACATGAATAAGAGTGACTTATGATCTGATGATTATGATTTAGTCTACGCTACCACGTTAAATAAGTCAACTGTTCGAATGTGGTGGCATACACATTGATTGGGCATATAACAGTATTTTCTGAATTACAACTGCAGCTATAGTAATGAGAGTTGAGGTAACCTCAAGGTTGATAGAGAAAATACATTTAAAACCTAGGATTTTTTTTCCCATCTTGCTAATTTGTTTAACAGGTTAAATGTCAGTGGGCCCAACAACATCTGATGTCATATGAACAATGTTCATATAAACTGCTTCGATTCATGTGCCATGTCTGGCTTATGAGCTCCTGTTTTTAAATCTGTGGTCCAACTCATTCGGATTTATCTATATATAACCATGCACAATAACATTCCATTTTGCAGTGCAGTTCCTTTGATTTGTGATGTAGGAATGTATCACATCTCCTGCTGTGCTTAACAGTTAACCTGAGGACCAGTTAGTAACAGTTCATCTGAGGACCAGTTAGTAACAGTTCATCCGAGGACCAGTTAGTAACAGTTCATCCGAGGACCAGTTAGTAACAGTTCATCCGAGGACCCGTTAGTAACAGTTCATCCGAGGACCCGTTAGTAACAGTTCATCCGAGGACCCGTTAGTAACAGTTCATCCGAGGACCCGTTAGTAACAGTTCATCCGAGGACCAGTTAGTAACAGTTCATCCGAGGACCAGTTAGTAACAGTTCATCCGAGGACCCGTTAGTAACAGTTCATCCGAGGAGCCGTTAGTAACAGTTCATCCGAGGACCCGTTAGTAACAGTTCATCCGAGGACCCGTTAGTAACAGTTCATCCGAGGACCCGTTAGTAACAGTTCATCCGAGGACCCGTTAGTAACAGTTCATCCGAGGACCCGTTAGTAACAGTTCATCCGAGGACCAGTTAGTAACAGTTCATCCGAGGACCAGTTAGTAACAGTTCATCCGAGGACCAGTTAGTAACAGTTCATCCGAGGACCAGTTAGTAACAGTTCATCCGAGGAGCCGTTAGTAACAGTTCATCCGAGGACCCGTTAGTAACAGTTCATCCGAGGACCCGTTAGTAACAGTTCATCCGAGGACCAGTTAGTAACAGTTCATCCGAGGACCAGTTAGTAACAGTTCATCCGAGGACCAGTTAGTAACAGTTCATCCGAGGACCAGTTAGTAACAGTTCATCCGAGGAGCCGTTAGTAACAGTTCATCCGAGGAGCCGTTAGTAACAGTTCATCCGAGGAGCCGTTAGTAACAGTTCATCCGAGGAGCCGTTAGTAACAGTTCATCCGAGGAGCCGTTAGTAACAGTTCATCCGAGGAGCCGTTAGTAACAGTTCATCCGAGGAGCCGTTAGTAACAGTTCATCTGAAGTTTTACTAGTAAAGGGTTGTTGGCTTTTACATTTACAGGTCAGAAAATAATGCCATTATTTATAGCCAGAGACATTGTTATCTGCTTGCATTTATTTGAGTTTTACAAAATTGAAATGAAATATCAAACAGAGATCCATGCTTGAACATGATATCACCAAACATTTACACGCACACACAACTTTAGACTGATTTTATACAATTACTCAAATATATTTACATGTTTACACAGAATTGTACACAAGAAATACTGATATTTTGCATAAAAAATGTTTTCATACAAGACAGCATTCGGAAACAATACATAGTTGTTAAACAAATAAGATCTTTGAATTTGAGTGCTTTATAACCACTTTATGGTTGAAAATCAACAGGATAAACGATCGCTGGTTTTTGCCTTTTCAGTTCAATCCTTGTTTGTTCGATTTCCATGTGGCTTACAAATGACAATAAAATATTAACATATGTTTTAATATATACTTTCTTTACTTTTATCAAAAGTGATCAAAATATATATTTTTTTATGAGAATAGTTCAGTGACGGCATAATTCCTATCAAATAGTCATTTTGGCAGTCGTATGAAGATCTTGTAATTAGGTTTCACAATCTGAATGATAAAAACCACACATGCAGGTGTTAGATTAAGAATGGGAGTTCATTCTTTTGTTTAATGTCTGGTGCAAAGTTACAACATTGACACTGAACTGCAGGCATCAAAGTACGACAAGAAAAGCGGTTGCCTTTAAAATGTCATGTTGTCCAGTGCGCATCGCGGGTGTGACAGTTTTGTACTATACATTAAAAGGTACATCATGGCAATGGGTTTCTGCTAACGAAGCCAACATGCATGTGTCTAGTGTGTGTTCGTTTTGAGGAGATCAGACTGACTCTCTGGAATGTTGGAAGGTTGTTGAGGCAGTGTGGAGGCACTGGAACTACAAACCACTGCAACTACAAACCACTGCAACTACAAACCACTGCAACTACAAACCACTGCAACTAGAAACCACTGCAACTACAAATGAATGGAACTACAAATCAATGGAACTACAAACCACTGCAACTACAAACCACTGCAACTAGAAACCACTGCAACTAGAAACCACTGCAACTAGAAACCACTGCAACTACAAATGAATGGAACTACAAACCATTGCAACTACAAATGAATGGAACTACAAACCATTGCAACTACAAATCAATGGAACTACAAACCACTGCAACTACAAACCACTGCAACTACAAACCACTGCAACTACAAACCACTGCAACTACAAACCACTGCAACTACAAACCACTGCAACTACAAACCACTGCAACTACAAACCACTGCAACTACAAACCACTGCAACTACAAACCACTGCAACTACAAACCACTGCAACTACAAACCACTGCAACTACAAACTACTGGAACTACAGATAGAAACCCTGTGCAAGTAGGGCTTTTAGGCCTGTGATTTGGTGGATGGAGTGTAGGTGTGGGCTTTTAGGCCTGCGATTGGGTGGATGGAGTGTGTAGTGGTGGGCTATTAGGCCTGTGATTGGGTGGATGGAGTGTGTAGTGGTGGGCTTTTAGGCCTGTGATTTGGTGGATGGAGTGTAGTGGTGAGCTGTTGGAGAATGTGGATAATTTAGAGTACAGTGATAGGGTTAGTTCATCTCACATCCAGAGCCTATTTAATTGTACAGACTACAGCCCTGTAGGCTCTCCCTGGTGGGCCTTTAAGGCAGAGCGATATGTAGGTGTATCTACTGTACATATATAATGTACAGTGGAGTTCTACACATTTCACCCCATTAGACAGATTTTCTTGCGTTATAACATGAAATCGAATGGATCTACTTAGAGCTATTTGCCATGTCTGAGACCAAGTAAAGGATGTTACCGTCAACTAGTGCATTTTTGGTCTGAACACTTAAGTGCTATAGATGCACAAGCCTAACACGTCACATCCAGAGTACACCACACCTACAGTGGAGCATGGTGGAGGCAGTATCGTGTTATCAGGATGCCCATAGTCTGCACGAGACCTGGGTTTGGGAAGCATTTCCTGCAGGAGAGTGATACCAAATGTACAACCAAAGTCACACTGGAATGTAATAAAACAAATTGCCCTCAAAGCCCAGACTTCAATCCAATTAGGAATATGTGGAAAATTGCAGTTCACCAAAAGTCTCCATCCAACTTGATGGAACAGTTTTGCAAAGAGTAATGTTAGAGACGTCTAGACTCATGGTTGTAATTGCTGCCAAAGTTGCTTTAACCAGACAATTACTAAAGCGGATGAATACTAATACAATCCATTTCTATTAAATAAACACAAATTGACTTTATTGTTCACTTTCACATCACTGACTTTTATTTGTGTTGATCAGTGTCAAAAAACCCTTAATAAATAATTTTATTTTCATGTCTCAACACAATAAATGTGTTATCCAAGGTAGTGAGAACCTCTGTAAATATAAGTGCCCGCAGAACCAGAGGAAGTGCCATAATAAACTGCATACATACGCAATTACAGCGGTCGAAAGCAAAGTTGGGTTGTTTGCTTTCAGCCAGTTGGCGTTCAGATTTGGCCCACACCCTCTATATAATAAGGACTACAAGCTGGTGTATTGACTCTCTCCTGTGAGAGATGAGTACGGCCCACAATACAAAAACTAACTGACCAGCTTATTTAGTAAATAGGCATCGTCCTCCGAGTGAGAAGGGTGTGCTTGTATGATTTCTCACACAGACAAAATCAATGTTTCTTATTTGATCCGAACCAGCCAAATTCTGTTAAGAAACACCTGGACGAGACAGAAATCGAATAGGCTTCAGGGTTCTTAAGACTCAGAAACACAACAGAGACCAGCAATTACAATGATCTGTCCTGTTACACCATTTAAATGTGGGACTGCTCAAGCCAAACGGCTAAGAATACTACATCAGCACAGACGGGTAAAGCGGTCACATACAGTAAATACTATAAATGTGCCGATACATTCCTCAGAATTGTTTTTAATCTTAAAACCCTCCGTCCCTGATAACTACACATTTCTTGGCGTTTAATCCATTTTCTAGAAATATCGACATTTCCCAAATCAATGGTGTTCACGTGGGAATCTTTGGCATGATATGATGCATCCAGTACCGTCACACATTTGGCGGAGTCCTGTCAAGCTGATTATGGATCAGAACATTGTTCCTGGTCTTCTGGTGATGCTTTGCACAGTGTTTCCATTCTTAGCTTACGTCCTCAAATGGTGCTTTTGTATGTACACAGTCCCTACTTTATTTCTAAAGGGACAGCGGTCTCCTTTCCCCGCGGTGACGGTGTCAGTCAACGGGGTCCTGGCAGTGGTTGCAGTGGACCATGTCATCAGAGTAGGGCTCAACCTGGATGGTGATGCTGTAGAAGCCAAACTTGGTTTGAAGGATCTCCGTAGCCTCCTTAAGGACACTCTGGGGATCGGCATTGTCCTCTGAGAAACGAGAAGAGTGACATGACAGAGTTCAACCATCATGACGAAACTGGGAAGTTGTCAATAGGTTTCGGTTGGTCGGTAACGGCGACACGCGTGCGACAATGTTACAAAGCCTGAACGAAGTCACGGGAGGCGGAGGATGTCTTTGGTCTCACCGATGGCTACATGGACAGAAACCAGGGTTTGTCCCGCAGTCAGGCCCCATAGGCGCAGGTTGTGCATAGCCTTCACCATCTTCAGGGAGAGAAGCACTTCCTTTACAGAGTTAAATTCTATCCCTTTAGGAGTTCCTGTTGTGCATGACAGGACAAAGGGATATGCCATCTGTAGTTCATTCACAAACGTTAATTTAAATTGAGATCATGCAATGTTGATTCGTTTTTATTAATAACGGGTTTAACAAACAGGTACGTGTCGAGATAATATCCTTTATGGTTTTAACTCACATTTCAGAGCAGGGGAGTCAAAAGGCTGTGGAGTTTACCTTCCATGAGTATCCTGAAGACATCCCTGACAATGGTGAAGGTGGTGCCCAGAACGAACACGGAGAAGAGGAAGGTACAAATGGGATCTGCTACTTTATATTCAGGCTGCAAAAGAACATCCACAGGAGTGTGTGAGGCTAGCCCAGGCGGGCGTGTGAGGCTAGCCCGGGCGGGCGTGTGAGGCTAGCCCAGGCGGGCGTGTGAGGCTAGCCCAGGCGGGCGTGTGAGGCTAGCCCAGGCGGGCGTGTGAGGCTAGCCCAGGCGGGCGTGTGAGGCTAGCCCAGGCGGGCGTGTGAGGCTAGCCCAGGCGGGTGTATGAGGCCAGCCCAGGTGAGTGTATGAGGCTTTCAAAATGGTAAATAAAGTTTTGGCCGAACATAATCAGTGAACGGAAATAAGAATATTGTAATTGCACAGCATTTTTGTAGTAAGTAAATGTAAAAGTGCTTGTTACTGACCCGGAAGAAGATGACAATGGCAGCCACCAGGACCCCGACACTCTGCAGGAGATCCCCCAAGACGTGGATGAAGGCTGCCCTCACACTGGTATTGCCATGGCCGTGACCAAAGAGCGCGTGGGAGTGGCCGTGACCCACTTGGGAGTGGCCGTGCCCTACCGGACTCTGCCCGCTCTCGTCTATCTGGTGGTAGCCAGAGCTGTGGGCATGAAAGGTGGTAGAGTGGTGCAGGATGTACGCCATTCTGCAAGAGAACAAAGATTCATAGGTCAATACTACGAGGTACATTCTGCTCTCGGTCCTCCAGGTTTTTTGCCCAGGAGCTGCTGGTTGTGTGCTGCTGGTTGTGTGCTGCTGGTTGTGTGCTGCTGGTAGTGTGCTGCTGGTAGTGTGCTGCTGGTAGTGTGCTGCTGGTAGTGTGCTGCTGGTAGTGTGCTGCTGGTAGTGTGCTGCTGGTAGTGTGCTGCTGGTAGTGTGCTGCTGGTAGTGTGCTGCTGGTAGTGTGCTGCTGGTAGCCCCTGCCTGGTATTGATGAATACAACACAGCTGACGGTAATAGCTGCGCTAATGAACCACTCACATTATGTTGACTAGAACAGCGCAGCCGGAGGTAATGAGCATTGCTTGACTGTTGATCTCGTAGTCGTTCCTGATTATCCTCTCGATGGCCAGATAAACCAGCGCCCCGGTCACTATCCAAATGGACATCACTGACACCAAGGCTCCGAGGATCTCTGTGGGGGTTGTCAGCTATTTAATAACAGTCATTTAGCTGTTATTATACTTCTTTCGGCATGGTACAGGGGTAAAAGGGAAAGTGCTGTATCATCCAAAATGATTTAACATGTTTTTAATCTGACTGACCTGAGCGGTGCCACCCAAACGTCATGGTTTTGGTGGACGGTCTGGTGGAGATCCACAAAGAGAAGAGACTAACCATCATGCTGCCGAAGTCAGTCAGGAGGTGAGCTGCATCCGTCATTATGGCCAAACTGTGGGCCAGGTAACCACCTGTACACACAGGCAGAGTGTCTCACTGTGGGCCAGGTAACCACCTGTACACACAGGCAGAGTGTCTCACTGTGGGCCAGGTAACCACCTGTACACACAGGCAGAGTGTCTCACTGTGGGCCAGGTAACCACCTGTACACACAGGCAGAGTGTCTCACTGTGGGCCAGGTAACCACCTGTACACACAGGCAGAGTGTCTCACTGTGGGCCAGGTAACCACCTGTACACACAGGCAGAGTGTCTCACTGTGGGCCAGGGTAACCACACTGTAACCACCTGTACACACAGGCAGAGTGTCTCACTGTGGGCCAGGTAACCACCTGTACACACAGGCAGAGTGTCTCACTGTGGGCCAGGTAACCACCTGTACACACAGGCAGAGTGTCTCACTGTGGGCCAGGTAACCACCTGTACACACAGGCAGAGTGTCACACTGTGGGCCAGGTAACCACCTGTACACACAGGTCTCACTGTGTCTCACTGTGGGCCAGGTAACCACCTGTACACACAGGCAGAGTGTCTCACTGTGGGCCAGGTAACCACCTGTACACACAGGCAGAGTGTCTCACTGTGGGCCAGGTAACCACCTGTACACACAGGCAGAGTGTCTCACTGTGGGCCAGGTAACCACCTGTACACACAGGCAGAGTGTCTCACTGTGGGCCAGGTAACCACCTGTACACACAGGCAGAGTGTCTCACTGTGGGCCAGGTAACCACCTGTACACACAGGCAGAGTGTCTCACTGTGGGCCAGGTAACCACATGTACACACAGACAGTATGTCCCACTGTCTCAGAAAGGCATAGAGGATTACTAGGTCATGAATTCAGAGACAACTGCAATTACGCCAAATTTGAAAATCACCGAAACTAAATGAAATATATAAAATTGCACAACATTGCATACCTTGAGTGAACCTGAACAATTGGCTACACTATAAGTTCCATCTTCAAATGACATTTAAATGTGCAAAAGGGAGCTTGCTATCAATCACTTATGTTACAAATGTCGAGAGAGCCTCAGACACCCAGCACTTTACACAATACATTTACGTACTCAGGCATTGTCGCTGACTTTGAGATATAACAGTTATATCTAGAAAGTGGATGATTTATTGCTCGAGTGGGAAGCCTCAATAGAGAATATAAAATGGAAATGTCATGACATGCTTTGATCAGTTTTACTTCCTATCCATTATGCTATGAGCTGACAGGAGATTTGTCTTTTTACCAGCGGAGGATTTCAACATTAAAGGCTGAATGCATTTCAGGGCCTCTTTAAAAGACCATTACAGAGAATGGACACTGGTGCCAAACGAACTAACATTATGCTGGTAGAAACCTCCACAGAGTTTAAAGAACATCAAGTAATGCAGTTTTCCTTCGCAAGACACAAACCTTTACATCGAACTTAACACTGATAGTCTTCTAAAAATTTAAATCAGCAATCCTAGCAATGCAATGTCACATCGACCCAAAATGGGCTCAATACAGGGTTTAAACAATGTGTGCATTTTTCTGCAATATTAAAAAAAAACATTGTACAACCACTCTGGTAATCCATTATAGTATTAGGTAAGCTGCACTTCATTGCTAGTATTTACCGGTTGTCAATGCAACAGTAGGAATATTTAATTTTTGTAATGTTGGTATGCAGTCTCATATACAATGTTTTTTTTAGACAATTACTATTCAGAATTTAAAATGGGGAGGGACTGATACCCCATCACATTGATGTAGTGGCATAGAGGTGTTTCTTGCAGGATTTTCAGATTTCAGTTACATAAGTAAATTGCCTTTTAAATGTATTTTATAGACTTTTTCGTCAAGATAATACACACACAGACCTGAGACTAAATATATTTAATAACTACACCGCATGACTGACTTGTCTTTTATTGCATAGTGTGAAGAAACCCCAGTTGAATTGACTTGCCCGTTAATTGAAATACGGAATAGTGGTGAAGCATGGCACATAAGTGTTTATCACCCAATAACTGTTTATTTCTTAATGTGCTAATAACCTATTCATTAACTGTTTTTAGTAAATGTATTAATTCATAAGGCATTTCTGAGGGCAAAAAAAAATTACGATAATTATAGCATCCATGAAGTACAGCATGAACATGTAATTTCATTAGCAGAAATCGACATCTGTGTGGCCTAGAGAGGTCCAGCAGTCTTAGCCACTGCTGCAGGGTGGCTTTGAACACAACCTTCTGCTCTTTCAGCAAAATCTCTCTTTTACCACTTTCCTGTGCAGGGAAGCATAAAATGGCTGTCATTAGGCCCACTACATTCACTACCAAGCGTGCTTATTGCCGTATATGCCTCTTTGTCTCTAAATGAATCAGCAACCCAAAAATCTGTTCGATATACGGCCGTTGTGCTTTTTATTTAGTCTAAACTTTATCCCCTGCCATGTTTCCTACTGAGAAGAATGAAACAGAAAAATCAAGGACGCTGCATAAAATAAATAGACTAGCTGATTTCATCATGCAGAGGAATTCTCATAACGATAGTGGCTGGGGCTCAACCCTGCCTGGCTGTCATCTGGAGCATAAAGTCTGGCTTGGTTCAACCTCTCTATGTAACATCACATTTAGTTACAATAAATATACACCCATACCTCACTGGATTAGCATTTTGTTGGCATTGAATTACAAACACCACGTTCATGATTACAAAGTTTAGCTACAGGGTGGTGACAAGAATGTCTCCAGCAAACATATTTAATAAGAACAATGGGGTTCTTTAACGTTTTATCCCAAAAAACACACAAGTATCATGAGTCTAAAGACTGTGACATCCAGTATGCATCGTTTTGCTTTAAGGGTTAGACTGATAAATATTATCAACCAGCCTTACCTATGACCTCGCCGATCATAAAGATGAGGCACACAATGGAGGCAATATATAGTTTCTTCTTAGCTAGCATCTTGTCGTGGTTCTCATCGCTCACTGCTTTGTTACCGTGGCAATGGGTACCAACTGGCTGCTTTAGCTCAATCGCCACATCTCCATTCTCAAACGGGACCTTGGAATTGTCTTCTTTGGAGTCTAAAACAGAACTAGGGTGGGAAAAGTAATTACAGAATATAATCTATATATTCCGTATAGATTATTCATATAGCATACATACAGTAGGCTTACTGCCTTGGTATAATATTACATATAAATATTGATTATTTTCAGTAAACACAATGTATTGCCTAAAACATGTGTGTATACACTACACAGTAGAATTGACAAGGAAACCTGATATTTTGATATCAATGGATTTTCCAACTACACTTGGTTTTGGTGGTTGACATTCACCCCTTCTGTCAACAGTGTCAGTGTATGTATGACCTGAGAATTACACATGTAGCATGTTAATATCACAAATATATAAGACAAATGCAAATCAACAAATGTTGAGGTACACCCCCCAAACCCAGTGCTTAATGAGGAGAGGCAGGGTGATGAGGCTAATGAGGTGGAAAAACGCAATATTAGTTTGTGAGATAACCCTGCTCTGGGCCACAACTCCCTCAGTCCCAAGCCCAGTGAAACACTAGCTGAAAGAAGTCAACAGAGTGGAAAACAGTTTCTGCTTAATCACACCATGGGGACCTGAGGAGCTAATACACCCTCTCATCTAAACCCATGGTATGGAGGCTTTTTAAATGTCTGTCGCACACGGAACAGATTTTTTGAAACACCTAGATGTACTCATTGCTGTATGCACGTACTTCAGACTAACGCCTATGCACGGAGGAGCAATTGTGATTGGTTAACAATCTGGATACAATTGATTGAATGAAGGATGCTTTGTGTCCGGAAAAATCAATGTAGCACCTGATAATCAGTTCCACAGATCTTTTTTATTGTTCCCCTCTAAATAGGGACCAACTTAGACCGGAGGCATCAACGGGTGCAAATGACAAGATAAAGGCAGAAAAATCTGTGCCTCTATGATAATACTTGAAAAACACAGTTTTATGATAAACACAAGTCTTCCAATTTCTACAGCCTATCTACGGACATGGCAGTCACAGCATCTTCACATAATACATAATAATACACAGTATTGAGAATTGACAAAATGCCCACCAGAAACTCAGAAAAAAATAAGGATATTTGACAATGAAGCATTCGCTCAATACTCATTTATTGAAGAATGATTCACAACAAATAATTAAAGCTTGTTCAATAGTTTTTTTTAACGAATGTAAAATGGATATGAATGTGATACAGACTGATTAACGAAACTTTATTTAGATTTTTGTAGCCTTCACAAGACGGGTTAAAGAGCCTAAAGAGAGTGACTGCGCCATACATTGATACTAAATTCTAGGCCTACTATAATGCTTTGGAATCATTCCATTACAGTGCTGAAGTATTATTAATTCAGCAAATTGTTGTGTTTAGACAGAATAAAATATATATTAAAGTTATTCTTTAGACTAAGATAATGAGAGCAGAACTACTTAAAGTCTACTAAATTATACATAATGGCACTTGAAAAACTGGACTGCAGTTTATGTTATTTTAGGTTGGGGAAATAACAAGATGTTGAGTGGAACGCGTACAATATGGGTTGTTCGTTAATTCGGAGATGTTTTAATCATGTGCGCAATAAAATACCTAATATCGAAAGAAACTAAATCAGATGGTTTTGTGTTTTAAGGCTAATTAAAATACTATGGCTTAACCGATAGTTTGTTTTGGACCGCGGTTTGAGCTCCTGTGGTATAAAGATAAGAGAAAATGAGGGGTGCTGGAAATAGAGTCTATTCGCTGCAAAAGATCTTGACAGCAATCTGAAATATGATAGTAAATAATTTAATGGTATACTTTCAGTGGACTGTTTTAAAATAGATAAGACTATTATTTATATATATATATAAACAGTAGCAGAACCGTTTCCCAGATTGACGAGGTTTCTGGTATTCATCATAGAAATATCCCAGGCACAGCTGTTCAACCAACCAGACAGTGATGCTATGCAGCTAAATGCACAGTAGCCGCATCCAAATTGCATTAGCATGTCTATAACATTTAATTTCTTAATTTCTAAGAGATTTTGTATTAATCCGTTAGAAAATGTTTATGCGATGCATAGGTATCTTGTGCCTGACAAGTACGAAGGTCTTTCACTGTTGATGTATAAAGACAGTGAAAATGCAACACCCTCATGCCCACCTTCACCGGTTCCTATGTAAAAATAAAAAACATAAACATGATACTTTGTTTCCGGCAAATGTAACATCCGTGAATTTCTCACAACAGTTCTCCCTTATCTCGCATATATAGGCAATTATGCTACAGAAACCATACTTGTGTTTAGGCATAGTGTTTTAAAAATGTATCAAAGCTTAGAAATATGTATCAAAGTATTTTTGCCATTGTAGAATTCACACTGAGTTGACGTTTAATAGAAATCAATTATATGTACAGTTGCCATTTTGGTTTCGAGCCAGTAGAATGTCTTGGGAGATGCTGTGCAGGTGCGTTGGAAACGTCATAACAGGTCACTTTGACAGTTCTTCTGTTACTATTATTGAAATTTGACATTTCAAGTTTCAGATCATCAAACCGTTATTATAATGAAAATAATAGCATAGAGGATACATGGTCTTTCTAAGATTCTTATATCGAAATACCTTCATCAATTTGTGTTGGCCCATGAATAAATCAGAAAAACGGACAACCAAGGAAAATACTAGATCATAACAGACTACGTCTCCCTACAATAGCAAATATTTAGTTGTATTCCAGTAAATGATACAATTTTAAGTGTAGCCTGACGCGTGGGAAAAACTTGTAGCCGGATAAGAACTAAAGACTTATTTTTCATGCCTTTTCTGTTTTCATTGGCAGCATAGTGTGCGCTGTTTAGACGAGAAAAGCTATATATTTTTTACAATTCTGTATTCTGTAAATGTTTCAATCGGATCTTTCCTCTAGTCAAGCTCAATGTGCTAATATAATTGATAACTTCTCAGGTTATTATGGCTACCATTTCCCTTCAGTCCTCTTAATGAGAGATGATGAGTTTTCACCAGTGCTCAATGAACTTCCCTTAGGCAATCCGTCAAATACTGTCCTAAACCCAGTGAAGCATGAAAATGAATGTGTTAATTCATATACAACAGCAATACCTGCATAAGACCGCATCAGAAAAGACTTCGTTCGCCTTGAATAAAGATTAACGTTATTGGCTATACAGACTTCAATTATATCTTTTGTTTTCCGTTAAACGTAATAGATTACAAAGTGTCTCTATGGAGCTGGATAAAACACTGGTAACATTGCCTACATTTTCAATGCATTAGCGCACATTCTTCATTTAGATGTAGTTATCTTATTGTCTGTATTATTTACAATACCGTGCATCTTATTATCAATATATCCAACATATCCTTAAAATTACTGAATAAAAAAACATGCATTTGGAAATTGCACTTAAATAGTGATCTGTGATAAAGGTCAGGTCATATGAAAATATGACATGATTTAAAACAGCAAATCACTAAACATTTAATGCCATATCAAACATGGGAAAAAATACATTACCTTTTCAGTGAATATATTTTGGCATTTTTCTCGTTCACAAGGTGAGATTTCTCTGAATGTCTTTCTGAATTCACTGTAGTATCCATGGTCGTATTATCACGGTCCTCGGGTTTCCTACAACTAATGCAGGATTTTGCGGTAAATATATCGCACTCTATATTCAATTAGGCTACACAGAGAACATTATTCTAAGCCATTCCTGCGATGGCAATCAAACAAATTTAATAATTATTTCCAGTTGCAAATACGTAACCCGATATATTAAACTGTACTCCTAATTCCATAGGCAATTGGTCCAAGCGTTTGACACGGCTGTAGACATGCTGGCTTTGCTTTGGTGCAGCTACAAGTCACAGCTGACTGGAATCAGCCAAGCCCACGTGGAGAGCGTGGGTCCAGCCCAGTGCTGACGTCAAACAGCGCAACATGTTTACGCGGCTATATGATGAGAGACAGCAAGTTTAGGGTTAATTTGGTTCTTCGGTGCTTAATAGACCAATTATCACCCTTCTCACCCGTCACATCGACGTCACGCATGTTCAACCGCGCATGTCGGTTGCAAAAGACGACCAGAAACATTCAAAACGCTATTGAAAGAATCAACTTTATTGGAAATGTCGATCCTTATGAAGTCCCAAAAGACCAGTGGATCCGCAAACCTGACGCCTTACCTCCATCACATTTCCTGATATATTTTCTTATTTTGTTTGTGCTGTCAGTATGTAACGCCATTTGCGTCAATATTAAATAGATAAATACTGCTATGAAATAATAAATATATCTATGAAATAATTCAATAATTACATAAATATGTGTAAATATAAATGTATGAATCACTTCATATGTAAAGAAATAGGTTTTATTTCAAAATTTCCATAAAACAACATTTATTTATTTCGAGGGACTTGTATTTCACAATTCCCCATGTATTTATTTCCAGCCAGTCCTTTTTCATAGGACATGCACTCTCAGCGACTAATAATAATCCACCGTTTTAAACTATTTTTTAACCTACTCAAATAAATAATTCATACAAACAACATGTGTTTCTCTCTAGTTGTATGTCTTGGACATGACCACACAGAACAAAGTTGTACACATCAAGAGATTTGTACGCTTTTAACTTCTCCCGGGTATAAACGCTTGGAGTGTCAATCAGGTAATTCTATATTTCTTGCCACTGAATGCTAGGCAATTTGGTTTTGTCGTTTAACCATTAAACCATCTCGGCAGTAAGTCGGATTCGTTCCCGGTGGGGGTTGGCCTCCGCCAGGGCTGCGCTTTGTCACCAATCCTGTTTGTAATAGTCATGGGGGGAGGGGTTTCCGTTCGGTGGGCTGATGGTCAGATCACTGCTTTTTGCGGATGATGTGGTCCTGATGGCCTCATCGGTCGGTGACCTTCAGCACTCACTGGATCGGTTCGCAGCCGAGTGTAATGCGGCTGGGATGAGGGTTAGCACCTCTAAATCTGAGGCCATGACTCTCAGCAGGAAACCGGTGGAGTGCCTACTCCGGGTAGGGAATGAGTCCTTACTCCAAGTGAAGGAGTTCAAGTACCTCGGGGTCTTGTTCGCGAGTGAGGGAACAATGGAGCAGGAGATTTGTCGGAGAATCGGAGCAGCGGGGGCGGTGTTGCATTCGCTTCACCGCACCGTTGTGACGAAAAGAGAGCTGAGCCGGAAGGCAAAGCTCTCGATCTACCGGTCAATCTTTGTTCCTACTCTCACCTATGGGCATGAAAGCTGGGTCATGACCGAAAGAACGAGATCGCGGGTACAAGTGGCCGAAATGGGTTTTCTCAGAAAGGTGGCTGGCCTCTCCCTTAGGGATAGGGTGAGAAGCTCAGTCATCCGAGAGGAACTCGGAGTAGAGCCGCTGCTCCTTTGCGTAGAAAGGAGCCAGTTGAGGTGGTTCGGGCATCTTTTACGAATGCCACCTGGGCGCCTCCCTAGAGAGGTGTTCCAGGCACGTCCAGCTGGGAGAAGACCTCTGGGAAGACCCAGGACTAGGTGGAGAGATTATATCTCCTCACTGGCCTGGGAACGCCTGAGGATTCCCCAGTCAGAGCTGGCTAATGTTGCCCGGGAAAGGGAAGTTTGGGGTCCCCTGCTAGAGCTGCTACCTCCGCGACCCGACCCCGGATAAGCGGTTGAAGATGAGATGAGATGAACCATTTACAGGGCGCTATGGCATAAGGATCTGTAAGACGTATTCCACTCATTAACGTCAATTTAGTTAAATAACAGTGCTTATCGCTGGGTGACAGGTTGTTATAGTAAGCAGAGTACATTTTGAAAAGATAGTTAGCTTTTACGATTCTTCTTTTGACTTCTTTCAATATAGTTAAATACTCTCTGCCGTGTTTTCTGCAACCGAGATGCGCGCGCAACCCGAATGTATACAAACAAATAATTGGTCTATTAAACGCAACTTTGCGAAATGGATAAAATAGGTTAGGTTATTGACATTTCTTACGTTTTTTTATTACCAACATTAAACTTCATGTTATGAAACCAATAAGTTGGATGTTCGATGTTAATTTTTTTTTTTTTTTTGGCGGACCATCAAAATCACCAACTCGCATAAGATACGAGCTACGAAACTCAGGTAAGACTCTTCACAACCCAACAAGGATGTATCGTACACCATTAAACAAGTCTAATGTTTCCAATTCCAATCTAGGAAACACCGAAGTGCATAATCACAATTTAGGCCTACACGTTTCATGTAGGCTATTTAAACACATCATGTGCAAAAGTGATCTTTTAAGACGTATTTTTTTTATTCGTACATGCCATGGACTAATTGATCGATTAACCTGGTTAAATAAAGGCAAAACAATAAAAAAATATATATACCTACTCGACTTCACTAGCCTTCGTATGGTCTATAATGGGATATTTATGCAAATCTGTGGTGGATGTATTGCGTTTGCTGACATTACATTGAGGGCACGTCAAGTCAACCAGCTCCAAACGTAGCGTGGACTAAAGACGGTGTTGGAATGGAGAGAGAACCCGCTCATATATCAAAAGTGCCTCTGCCTACAATTGGGGCGTCTCGGTCCACGTAACATCTCTGGTTCACGCCAAGCGATGGCCAATGTACACAACGTGTGACGTCATCACGCAGCCACCATGTGTTAACGCGCCTGCCCGGGCGGTGTGAGAGATGGAATCATGGCAATGACAATGAACCAACACGATGTGGACATGCCTAAAGAAGAAGAGGCTGTAAAAGAAGATGAGCTGTTGATGTCTAGATCCGACAGGTATATACTAATATATGTTACGTGTTTTAGGCTAACATAGATGGCTGGCAGTCCAGAGACCGGTTGATTAGTTACCAGAAAACAACGCGCAACAGACTAGGTGGCATATTCTGCTAGTTTTAGCTAGCCTGAGTACAAAACAAAGATTTTAACTCAGTTCTGAAAGTGTAGTTTTAATTACTCCACTCAATATGTCAAAAGGGACCTTACAAACTAGACTAGCTACGTTTCAGTGTTATATATGTAGTGAATTGTCTAATGTAACTTGGGATTTAGCCGGTATGCCAGGCTAATGCTAGGTAATGCTAGTAGTAGTGTAACGTTAGCAAGCTAAAATGCATCATCATCAAACGTGGCACTGAATGTGTGAGTGTACTGTCACATTTTGTCTTGGTCAATATCATTGTAACAAAGAACCTACAATAACATAACCGTCCAGGTGTTTATTTCAAATTGAAAGTGGCTTCCTCTTCATATTTCTGTTTTCACTTTCTTAATGACCCAACCGCTTTACTTGCCCTGTGTCTTCAGGTCAGTACAGACGAAGAGGAAGAGTAGGTAAGGAAATCACCTTTAGACATTCTGCCCGGGTGTTTTCATGCCGGTCTCTTTTGTACTCTTATTATACCAAATGATGACGGCCTTACTCATGCTAGAACCTGCCCCATGCACCGGACAGCTGTGTGATTTCCTGGACTAGGTGTGAAAGGTTTTACCCTAGTCACTCACCCGCACAGATAGTACAGAACTGTGGAGAGCTGTCTACGAGGACTCCGTGAGTGTGTGGAGGCTCCTCCATCCTCCACAGGACATAGGGCTTGGCAATCGTAGTAACTACATGTCCATCCATACGTCTTCATGGGGCAGGTGTGAGCTCAAATGGCATTTCTGATGGTAGATATGGATGTCATATATGATGTGTTAATATTTGCATATGTGACAATTAGGGGTGGGCGATATGGGAAAAATATCATATCACGATTTTTTCAGGAAAAATCACGATTCGCGATTTTATCACGATTCTTTTTCATGTTGCTTTTTAAGACTATTTTGCAAATTACTGAGCCGCAATACAAGCAAATTATATCTCCATTTAAAAAATATAGCCATACAAGGTAACAAAACATAAAAAAAATACAAAATTAAAATAGCATATTTTAATCACGTGTATATTTAATGGAAGTGCAATTGTGCAAAGAAGCACCTTCATTCTCATCCGCAGCTTCACCATCCATTCACTGTGTAACCTGCCATCCATCTACAGCATCAGATGATCTACTGTGTTATCATCCTGAATTAAATGAATTATGAATTATCAAGTAAAACATTTTACTAAAATAGTATGTAGCCTATTTATTGTCTTATGTAACCATACAATACAAAATTAAAACCATGATTTTAAAATGCACAGGCTATGATATTTAAATTTCTAAAGATCGAATAAATGAAAATCCATCAAACTGTATGTCCTATTTTGATGTAATAAATGCTAAAACATTTTAGATCACAAGCGACGCGCAATCAAATGATTTGCGCATGATTGGCCGTATATATTGCAACACAGACTCTTGAAATAAAAACATTAGGCTACAGTGTATAATTTGATCATTTACATTTGTAAAATGTATTAGCCTATAGTAATTACAGTCCAGTAACTAAGGCACTGTAGGCAATGAAACACGTATTTTACAGTTTGTATATTGGTCACGGTCGGGTATATTCTGCTGTTACCCGGTAGATACATTAATCAATTTCGTTTTATATTTTCGTTCTTTTATTTAGTAAAACATATATTTCTTTATAAACGTAGGCCTACCTCTTTTTTTTTTAGTTCATTCAAATTCAACCAAGCCAATCAATCTATTATCTATGTATATCTCGCAGCTTTTGTCTGCCTGAGCAGGAAACGCATACTAACCGGTTGCACTGCGCACAGTGTTCATTTGTGTTGTTATGAGTGCACATGAGACCGCAGCAAATTCATCTGTTACATATATCCAGTTTCATATAGATCGGACCAAAACGCGTCCAGTTTTAAATAGACCAGACCAAAACGGATCCAGTTTCATATAGACCAGACCAAAACGAGATCAGACCAAAACGCGTCCAGTTTTAAATAGACCAGACCAAAACGGATCCAGTTTCATATAGACCAGACTAAAACGAGTCCAATATTGATTCATTCATATAGACCAAAACGCGTCCAGTTTCTGAAAACGGGACAAGGTAAAATGCACGTATTTAGGAAAAGTCATGGAAGGACGAGGCTGTAGCTTTTCAACATTATATATTTATTTTAATTACTAACTGCAACGCCCGGGGGCATGGGCTGTTGGCGCTTCTACTGTTAACACGCTGACATATAGCGCGCCGCGCATTGCATGTTGTTACGTAGCTGAAAAAAACGCCATAGATCTGCATCTAATCGAATGTGCACTGGAGCGCGATTCTACGATATTTCCGAAAAAGTGAATCGTGGAGACATTTTAATAGTCCACGATTAAATATCGTCATATCGCACACCCCTAGTGACAATACATTACTTTACAATGTTGGTTCTCTACAAAAAGATCCTGTTACATCCATTTCTATGGGCACAAGAATGATGCCAACCTGTCACACCACTGTTGTTGGTGGATATCGTTGTGTTCACGTTTTGTACTAATTGCCTGCAATTTTCCACCATTTTGCCATGTTTCATGTGTGGTTTAGGCATATTTGTGTGACTCAAACATTACCACAAATAAATTGGCCACGGGCTAGTCAGTGTTTATGTTCTGCAGTCACTGATATAATGATGAAAACTGCTAATCCTGCTAATGAGTTGATAGACTTCCTTAAATAATGAACCGTTTGAAGCTTGTGGCTTATCCAGTGGGGCGGGCCAAATATCAGATTAAGCTGACTTTGACCTGAGCTCACCTTTACCCCGATGCCGTGTTTTTACCTTAGTGGCAGTGGGGAGGATTCCTTGGACGGTCTTCTGGACCACTCTTGCTGCCCGATAATTCCCTCGCTGTCTCCACGGAAAAGGACCACTAGCCAGAGCAAAACTGAACCACCTCTACTCAGAACAAACAAGAGGACCATCTACACAGCAGGACGACCCCCATGGTACAATGTCACCGGGACCACCTTCAAAGAGGCTTTCGTCATTGGTGAGAGATTTACTCAACTCGACCATCAGAAGTGTTAAGAATGACACAGGTTAGACCTGGTCCTAGACCGATGATAGCTAGTGCAACTCGGACTGCACGTTAAACATAATATGAAACTGGCTTGTATAAAGGCTCTTATAAATCATGTAACGCAGGCTTCTTCAGATCCTCAGGGCTTATCTCAATATTCATGCTGCCGTGCGTTGTTTTGTTTTCAACATGGAGCCGGGGCCCTGCTAGTAAACACTTTAGGAGACAGCGTCATGAAGTATAGCATGTTTATGAATTTCCGTGCCGCACCAGACTTTGTTTAAACATACCTGATTGCCTTTGAGTGCTTCTAACTCGGCCACAGCTGTTATCATTAGACCACGTGTTACCTTCAATGAACCGGAATTGACAAGTTGCAATTTCACACTTGGATGTGCCTTGGTAGATGAGTCCTGGAAAAAGGCCATCGTGCTGGTCTCCTCAGGCCAACACGCCGCTAATGGAGGAAATGGGAATACGATTGATCATGTATTATAATCAACCTGCCTTAAAGTCAGAGAGGAACATGTGAAGGGAGGAGTGATAAAAAGCACAACTATCCCTAATGAATCCCACCTGGATGTGTTTGATATTAGTTGTTATTCGGCAAGCATAGCGCTGTGCCACTATATGCTAATTGGTGCACAGAACGGTCCTGATCGAAGTCCAAATCAGAGTTTGCCTCGTTTGCCAGTGTTCAGATGCGTGTTGCTACTTATTTCAAAGCATCGATCAATGCAACCTGTAATTAATACTCCAGGTTATTTAAAAGCGAAACACGTTTGTAAACAATGACTGTTGTTTTTGTGCTAAAGATTGTGATTGTTCTCTGACTGTCTTGTTTGATCTTGATTCGTTTACGATTACACCGTTTATTTTTGCTTGTTGATCTGCCTTGAATGAAAAGCGTTCGGTCGTACATACCAGGTTAACTGACCGAGACTTAAGCTACTTAGTTTTACAAATCTCAGCTGTCTACCTGGCTTGCCTTTTTTGCAGTGTTTTGCCTTCGTTGCCATTGTAATGGCTGGAAGTGGCTTAGTAAAAGAGGGAGTTATAAGGCGTGGTAGTGCGCATGCTTATCAACTGGAATGTTGTGCGTTCTCCGTGCTTGTCCTCACAAGAACACTGTTGTGATAATGCCTCGGAGAGTTAGTTTACACTAATGTGCATACTGAAGGACTGGGGGTCTCTGATCAACAACTCCAGATTACACTTATGGACTGTGTTGCTTCATGGACTGTCTGAGCTTGTTGGATGTCTGAGTGACCAAGAGTTTAAAACCCATTTCGCTTTGACTGAATGCCTCTCCAAACAGTTTTTAATTTTCTCTAGAAGATTATTTTTGTTCAGGTTTGTAGCCTTACTATTTTGGCACTGCACTCCATGTTATCTGAACCATTGTACCTTTTGTGGTTGGTAGTGTTGAATCTCTACTGATGTTTCCACTTCCAGCAGCCGACCCTGCAAGCACTGATTTCTGTTTCTACCCAATCACACCTTGTCTTGTTGGATTCACTCCCAGGGGCGTTGTTGTTCCCTAGACTAATATATGTTTGTCAGGACAGGAGTCATACCCCGTCTGTTTCCTCCTGCAGGCCTGTGTGGAGGTAGTGCCTCTGGGAAAACAACTGTGGCCAATAAGATTATTGAGGCTCTGGATGTTCCCTGGGTGGTCCTCCTTTCCATGGATTGTTTCTATAAGGTAAACTATACAACTGAGGCAAACTGTAGGTCTGGTTCTGAGGTAAACTGTAGGTCTGGTTCTATGAGGTAATACACTTTAGGACGTTTTTTTGAGATACTAAACAATATAGGGCTGTTTCTATGACGAAAATAAACTGTTGGGTTGGTTCTATGAGCTAATGAACAATACAGCCGGTTCTATGAGCTAATGAACAATACGTCCGGTTCTATGAGCTAATGAACAATACGGCCGGTTCTATGAGGTAATGAACTATAGGGCTGTTTTTTTTCTACATACTTTAGACAAACAATGGATAGGAATTTTTGGAATGGAGTGCATTCAAGTGTGTGTTCTGCGGCTAATGTGTTTACAATACAACAAGTATACCCTGTGTTCAGGACATCCCTAAGTGGGATGTAATGTCATCTTGTAGTGATTCCCAAACAACGAACCTTTCATAGTGCACATTTAAAACGCGTATGTGAGGCATGGAGAATGGGCTTTGACGTAATTTCAAAACCAACTGACAACAGAACAAATATTTGTTTCTCAAAATGTTGACTTAGGAATTGGATCCTGCAACTTTTGAAATTACAGTTGTTCTTAATGTTTTTTTTTCACATTAAGTGTAGGTGGTTCTTCAAATGTGAAATGCCCTATTGCAACGATCCAATCATCTTGACCCTGCACCCACTTCTCTTCTGATACGTTGTCATTCAGTTATCTCTGCACCTATCTCCCACTTCATCAATGCATCTCTCACGTCTGCCTCTTTCCCGCTGTCACTCAACTGCCGCTGTTACCCCTGCTCTTAAAAAACCCAGCATTGATCCCTCTATTTTATCTAATTATCGTCCCATTTCAAATCTACCTTTCATGGCCAAATTACTGGAAAGTACTGTTGCTTCCCAGCTTCAGTCTTTTCTTGTGGCAAATAACCTCTTTAATCCCTTTCAATCAGGTTTTCGTCCTCTACATAGTACTGAAACAGCCCTTGTCAAGGTGCTGAATGACTTGCTTCTTTCTGGTGACTCTGGTGTGCTGTCGTTACTCTTGCTTCTTGACCTTAGCTCTGCCTTTGACACAGTCTCCCATGAACTGCTTATGCTGCGCCTTGCGGATGTAGGTATTTCTGGTGCTGCTCTATCTTGGTTTTACTCCTACCTCTCCGACAGACAATTCTACATTTCGGTACAGGATTCTCGGTCACCTGCTGTCCCCCTTACGCAAGGTGTCCCCCAGGGATCTGTTCTGGGGCCATTATTATTAATTTATATAATACCTCTTGGTCTCATCTTGCAACGTCATGGTTTTAATTATCATTTCTATGCTGATGACATCCAATTATACACTGTTTGTACACCTTCTTTGTCTGTCACGACTGACAAAATCTCAGCTTGTGTGCATGAAATAAAAGATTGGCTTCATTGTAATTTTCTAAAACTCAACATGGACAAAAGTGAGATCATTTTACTGGAACCCCATCTCTTATCAGGAAAATTCCCACTGATTTCAAGTGCGAGATTGCGGGCACTTTCATCAAACCGTCTAACACTGTTAAAAATCTGGGTGTACTTTTTGACTCCTCCCTTTCACTCCAGTCTCATATCAAATCTGTCACTAAATCGGCCTTCTTTCACTTACGTCGGATCGCCAAACTTCGTCCTTTCCTCAACACTAAAGACGCTGAAACTGTAATTCATGCATTTATAACATCACGTCTTGATTACTGCAATGCCCTTTTTATCGGTCTTCCTGCCAGCTCCATCTCCAGGTTGCAGTACATTCAAAACTCTGCTGCTAGATTGCTTACTCACACCAAGCGTTCTGCTCATATCACCCCAATTCTGTCTGATCTTCACTGGCTGCCAGTGGCCTATCATATTCAATTTAAAATCCTCCTGCTCACTTTCAAATCCCTGCACAGTCTAGCTCCCCCATATCTTAGCAACCTTATCCATCCCTACAAACCGACACGCTCACTAAGATCCTCTGACTCTAGCCTTCTTGTAGTCCCTAAGCACCGGCTAGCTTCCATGGGGGCTAGATCTTTCAGTGTTGTTGCACCAAAACTGTGGAACTCTCTCCCTCAATCACTCTGCTATGTCTGTACTGAATCTGAATTCAAAACCTTACTCAAAACCCACTTATTCTCTGAGTGTTATTTGTAAGTTTGTATTTAACTGTTGTTGTCCTTCTGTGTACTTTTGGTGGTAATGTTTGTTATTATTGCTTACTGTTGTATGTCCTGAATTGTAAAGCGTCCTTGAGCCCTGGAAAGGCACTATATAAATAAAACGTATTATTATAATTATACAAGAACTATCGTTTAGGGATCAGTACAGATAGAGTGTAATGGAATTTCTTTTTGCTGTTTTGACCCTTAAGGTGTTGAGCAAAGATGAGCAGGAGCTGGCCGCTAAGAACGAGTACAACTTTGACCACCCGGAGGCCTTTGACTTTGAGCTGCTGGTGACTGTTCTGAGGAAGCTGAAGAAAGGCAAGAGCATCAAAGTACCCGTCTACGACTTCAACTCTCACTGCCGCCGCAAGGAGTGGGTAAGGAAGTCCCGGGAATATGTGTGTTAGTGTGGAAGAGCAACCTGAAAGGCTATTTGTCTTAATAGAAATTTCAGAATACTTTTCCGATGATGGTCTTGTCTCGGCAATAATAACAGAAGAAAAGAACAATCTTCTTCTAATTTAAAACATGTCTGGATATCGACCATCAACAGAGCCAGTGCCCTTATGTGAAGTCTCTTATGCGTTTAATGGTTGGTTTTCATGTCCTAAAGGCTAAATGCAATTTCATGGCTCAAAGAAGCACGGCTATCCAGGGAAACGATGGCATTGCTTCAAACTCTGCTCTTTTTATGACAGAAATGTTTTTGCACAAGTGTGTATTTAATTAAGCCATATAACCCCAGAGAGGCAGCAGTAGTGTTGAAGCACACCGAGGCGGCATTAATGACCGACTTAATAACACTCGTTATAAATGGATCCATCTGGCCAGCCTCATAAACCCAGAGGTCACCTTGTGCTGCTGGTTCTGTTCAAGTCATTTTAAATCACTGTAGGGTAATATTGTCAATTAGTGAAACCTTCAATAGTCTGATCAATGCAGAGTAATTCCCAGCTCATCAGGCTCATTTAAAGCTAATTTTCCTGGCTACTACACTATGTGTTACGTAAACACACACACACACACACTCACAGCCCAGAATTCCTGCTTTAATTGGGATCTTTGTGAGTCAGTGGGGCCTTCTCTGCTAAGTCGCCTCCGATGATTTCCGGTGGTAAACACCAAGGACATAACTGGCTATCAGGTGGCTGCAGTGGAAGGTAATTACAGTTTACAAACTGCTTTGATGAGGGCTGTAAATCACAGGGTGATCGGGGATGGGGGCGTGGAGGTTTGGCCGGCCGCAGGGATGGGGGCGTGGAGGTTTGGCCGGCTGCAGGATGGGGGCGTGGAGGTTTGGCCGGCCGCAGGGATGGGGGCGTGGAGGTTTGACCGGCCGCAGGGATGGGGGCGTGGAGGTTTGACCGGCCGCAGGGATGGGGGCGTGGAGGTTTGGCCGGCCGCAGGGGTGGGGGCGTGGCGGTTTGGCCGGCCGCAGGGGTGGGGGCGTGGCGGTTTGGCCGGCCGCAGGGGTGGGGCGTGGCGGTTTGGCCGGCCGCAGGGGTGGGGGCGTGGCGGTTTGGCCGGCCGCAGGGGTGGGGGCGTGGCGGTTTGGCCGGCCGCAGGGGTGGGGGCGTGGCGGTTTGGCCGGCCGCAGGGGTGGGGGCGTGGCGGTTTGGCCGGCCGCAGGGGTGGGGGCGTGGCGGTTTGGCCGGCCGCAGGGGTGGGGGCGTGGCGGTTTGGCCGGCCGCAGGGGTGGGGGCGGGCGGTGGCGCAGGGGTGGGGGCGTGGCGGTTTGGCCGGCCGCAGGGGTGGGGGCGTGGCGGTTTGGCCGGCCGCAGGGGTGGGGGCGTGGCGGTTTGGCCCGGCCGCAGGGGTGGGGGCGTGGCGGTTTGGCCGGCCGCAGGGGTGGGGGCGTGGCGGTTTGGCTGTAATCTGTGTTTTTATTTTTTTTACAGAAAACTGTGTATGGTGCTAATGTTGTCATATTTGAAGGGATTCTGGCGTTTGCCAACAAAGAACTTTTGAAGGTAAGGATGTGTTTACATACCATCATCCTGCAAGCAGGAGCATAAAGCTCTGAAACGTGTCAATTACTTTACCCGACCCTCATCTTTATCCCTGCTACACCAATGATTCTCTATGCCCCTCGGCAGACCTGATAAATCAATTTGCAAACATGGCCACCTGATTCAGGAAAATGGCTCTGTCTTCATTGACTCATTCTGATCACAGCTCTCTGGCCTTCTGTGATTGGGTGTCCAGCTGGAGTTGAGTAACTGGCAGTTATGAATGGTGTGGGCTGGCAGGCTGTGGGTTGGGTTACTGGCAGTTATGAATGGTGTGGGGTGGCAGGCTGTGGGTTGGGTTACTGGCAGTTATGAATGGTGTGGGGTGGCAGGCTGTGGGTTGGGTTACTGGCAGTTATGAATGGTGTGGGGTGGCAGGCTGTGGGTTGGGTTACTGGCAGTTATGAATGGTGTGGGGTGGCAGGCTGTGGGTTGGGTTACTGGCAGTTATGAATGGTGTGGGGTGGCAGGCTGTGGGTTGGGTTACTGGCAGTTATGAATGGTGTGGGCTGGCAGGCTGTGGGTTGGGTTACTGGCAGTTATGAATGGTGTGGGCTGGCAGGCTGTGGGTTGGGTTACTGGCAGTTATGAATGGTGTGGGCTGGCAGGCTGTGGGTTGGGTTACTGGCAGTTATGAATGGTGTGGGCTGGCAGGCTGTGGGTTGGGTTACTGGCAGTTATGAATGGTGTGGGCTGGCAGGCTGTGGGTTGGGTTACTGGCAGTTATGAATGGTGTGGGCTGGCAGGCTGTGGGTTGGGTTACTGGCAGTTATGAATGGTGTGGGCTGGCAGGCTGTGGGTTGGGTTACTGGCAGTTATGAATGGTGTGGGGTGGCAGGCTGTGGGTTGGGTTACTGGCAGTTATGAATGGTGTGGGGTGGCAGGCTGTGGGTTGGGTTACTGGCAGTTATGAATGGTGTGGGGTGGCAGGCTGTGGGTTGGGTTACTGGCAGTTATGAATGGTGTGGGGTGGCAGGCTGTGGGTTGGGTTACTGGCAGTTATGAATGGTGTGGGGTGGCAACAGTCCCAGTGCTGCAGCAGCCCAACTCTCCTTAGAAAAGAAATGTGAGAAACAGTCCTTTTTTTGAGCAAAGCAATATTAAAACAACTTCTCTAGTACTGTGGTTCCAGAATGGTCATTATTTTATTCCTCGATTACATCTGAGGTTAATAATAATACCCATAGACCTTGTGGGCGCATCTAATAACCAATGGAGTCCCGTGTCATCCATGAAGTGATTCTGGCCTATGTGCATGTGAATTAGCTACTGTGCTTTATTAATGGTGCTGTAGATGGGTCCTTATGTTTGTGTCGATCCAGCGGTGCTGTGTTTTTGTGTGTGTACACAAATCCATACCAATTCAAATGAGGCATTGTGGGTGTGCATTGACAAAGCACTTCTGTTCTCGGTGATTTGTCACTTCCACTATTGTACATGGAGACATCGCTGGCCTGGCTAGGGTGATAAGGCCCAACCGATGAAGAAAACTGGCTGCATTTCGTTCTTACTATAATAGGTTTTTATTGTATTGTGGGTTTTTGTTTTATTGTTTAAGTTTAAAGCACGACTGTGGTGTGTGTTGGTGTGCCAAATGTAGTGGTCGTATACAATGGTTTATTACCTTTACTATAAACCGGCTCTCTCTAAATCCTCTGTCGTCATTCTAAGCACATTACCCTGCTGTACCAAGCATCACTCTAACCACATTGCCCTGCTGTACCAAGCATCACTCTAACCACATTGCCCTGCTGTACCAAGCATCGCTCTAACCACATTACCCTGCTGTACCAAGCATCGCTCTAACCACATTACCCTGCTGTACCAAGCATCGCTCTAACCACACTACCCTGCTGTACCAAGCATCACTGTAACCACATTACCCTGCTGTACCAAGCATCACTCTAACCACATTACCCTGCTGTACCAAGCATCACTCTAACCACATTACCCTGCTGTACCAAGCATCACTCTAACCACATTGCCCTGCTTTACCAAGCATCGCTCTAACCACATTACCCTGCTGTACCAAGCATCGCTCTAACCACATTACCCTGCTGTACCAAGCATCACTGTAACCACATTACCCTGCTGTACCAAGCATCACTCTAACCACATTGCCCTGCTGTACCAAGCATCACTCTAACCACATTGCCCTGCTGTACCAAGCATCGCTCTAACCACATTGCCCTGCTGTACCAAGCATTGCTCTAACCACATTACCCTGCTGTACCAAGCATCACTGTAACAACATTATCCTGCTGTACTGAGTGGTATTCTCACCAGTGATTTGCCATCTTTTAACTGCAGTGCTATAAAATGTTCCCGAATGAGGAAGTGGAGAGCCCAGCTGGATTAGATCTAGTGCCTGTTCCCTGTCTAGACCCACATGTCAGGATGCTGAAGCCCCACTCCTCAACACCTCCTTCTGTTGGCTGACAGCTTTGCTAGCGCAGCTCTTTCTGCATATCCAGTAGACCAGGGTGTAGATTTACTTCCCATTAGCTGACAGTCTCGTTGCAGTCTCGTTCATCTCACTGGATAGGTCTACAGCCTCAGAGGGTTCAAGAGAGTTGAAGATAAAGATATGTCTTATGAATCACATAGCCTAGCTGTTCTGCAGTTTATCATGCTGCCTTCTCAACCACAAATCAATCGCTGTTTCCAATGCTATTGGAGGACACAGTATCCACCAATGAGCTTGCAGGAACCCAATCGTCCCACAAACAATTAACAGTTTGCAACAAGAGAAGTCCATTCTGTTTTGATCACTGTATCAAGCAGTACTTTGTACCTGGGGAACTCTCCAAAAAATCCTGTCTGTACATTCAACACTTAGCAACTAACATTCTTAACTGGCTATATGAGAAGAAATTAAAATGTGTTTAATTACCACTTACCGCTGTCACCGTACGCTGCTCTGTACCGTATATTATCTTTTATGCCAGTGCTGTTAATGACTTTCTATAGCCATGGGGGAATAAATATAGGGGATTGTTCTAGCAAGATATGTAAAGGAGTTTTTTCCGCTACTCTTCTGTTTGCTTATCCACTAGACATCTTAACCCTATGTGTGTTCCTCTGTCACTCAGTTGCTGGACATGAAAGTGTTTGTGGACACCGATTCAGACATCCGTCTGGTCAGGCGTTTAAAACGGGACATATCGGAGCGTGGCCGCGATATCAACGGGGTCATCAAACAGTACAACAAGTTTGTCAAGCCTAGCTTTGAGCAGTACATTGAGCCCACTGTCCAGGTGGCAGATATAGTGGTCCCCAGAGGTGAGTGGCCCTGATAAACATTTGTAATAAAGCATCTATACTGATGTCCACAGTCGTTTCATGAAGGCTGTGCTTTGTTATTTCAGGAGGTGAGAACTTTGTTGCTTTGGATCTGATTGTGCAACATGTTCACAGTCAGCTTGAAAAGGTATGTGGAAACTGAGCTCTTTCGTTAGCACCTTTGCCATAGAGAAGGACTACTGGTTCTGAAGGGCTGAAACACTTCTGTTCTGTTCTTTTTTCACCTGGTAGTTTATGATCCGCTCCTGCTGTCTCGGGTCGGAATGAGTCTAATTTAGCGAAGAGCATGAACAACATAAGTGTTTCAAACGTTCAGGAACAGAGTAGCCCTGTGAAAACCCTAATATTAATGTATGGAGAAGTCTCCCTATTTGTGTACAGTGTCATCTCTCTCAGTGCCCATCGTGCTCTGCGTTTATGCATGCCAGCCTGGCGTCATTCCTTACCCATGGTCCATGACTAGGACCTGGAGTTTTCCTGACCACCTTCACTATCATGACAAACTCCCTGTCTTAATGAACCCTGTCCCGTCCCTAGACATGGGTCGGTCAGTACTGGATACATGAAATGATCAATGATGAGTGTCATTCTTTACTGCGGACTACATGTGCAGTTGTAGCCAGCTGGACGATTTATTTTTTTGTTATTCTAACTTCCCAGTGGCTAGTCTCAAGTTTACCCAAACTTCAGCCCCCTCCACTTCAGCCCCCTCCACTTCAGCCCAGATGTGGTCAGGTCTCGTTGCCTCCATATATATTTATAAACTTTGTTACAATTTCTTCTCAAATTAATTTACGTCAATTCAACATTGCAGATACATTTTTTGCATTTTAACATAAAGCAAAATGCCCCTACAAACTAGGATCCTCAAAGAACGGTCATCATGTAATAAAGGTGTGCTGTGGTTAAGGACAGTGTCTGCTCATCCTACACAGATCAGTGTGAGTGACTGATGCTGCTGTGGACACGCCTGTTCTAGACTAATGAAGGAGTACTCCCTCTACAAAGACCTCTCATAATGGGAAGACTGCTTAAGCTTGGCCTGTTAGTCTGGTTCTGGGTAGGGAAGGCCAGGTTTGGTGCCACAATTGTGCTCAAGGACATTCAGTTTGAATGTATGTTTTCTGTTTCCTTTTTGACAGACTAGTAAAGAATACCAGCCAAGCAAATGTATGTCCCTGCCTGGGGTTTCCTTACAGACTAGGAGCTGAAAACATATTGCCCTTTTTATTGCCCAGGAAATGCAAATTTCATATGAAATTACCTATCTGTGCACTGGGCCTTGCAATGGGATCACAGCACCAGAACCTCAGAGCGGGGGTACCAGTTCATTAGAAATAATAGAAATATCAGCTGTGTTACATAGAAATAGGAAAGCAGTTATGGCACCCCAAGTTAATCTGATGAAACGCTGTCCAATTCATGACCAAATGGTGAGAAATGCAATTGAATTCCCTGATGTCATCAAGCGACTGGTTGCTTGTGTTATTTTACCAGGGCTGTGGGACTGGGGATATTAGCTTAGTTAGCTTAGTTTGAAGAGGTTGGAATGGCTTGTCTCATTTCATGAGTTCTGTTTTGATTTTATTTTTCTCCTCCCCTTTGTGTGTTTGTTCTGAAATACTTGCTAAAACCCTGACTGAATGCACTCTAACCGTCTCAGCGTGAAATCACAGTGAGGTATGACTGCCACACCCTCATCGATCCACCACTCTCACACTCTGTCTTTCTCTTGTGGTGCATTTGTCGTTCAATGTGTTTTCTCAGCATATGCTAGGAAAGCACAGCAAAGACAAAAGCAGATGTGCCCAGTCTAAAGAAGTGCTAAGGTAGAGCCCAAAACGGTTCTCTCTAATGGTTGACATTCAGAACTAATCACAGTGCCTCAGGGGAACCTTTGTGTCAGGTAAATGAAAGGCTGGTCACCTCCTTTTGTCTTTCTCCAATTTCGTCGTTAAAGCTATCGCTGACACCAGAATGGATAACGTAGCCATGGTTTCAAGCCGCTCTGGTAGCAAGGAGAGATCACTGCTGTTGAGGACCTTTGCAGTTTCAGATTTAATGAATAACTGAAAAGATCAGTAGCTAATACCGAACCAATTTGGGCATGAATTAAATTATGACTAACTACTGTGTGTTCGTTAAATGACATCACACTAAGGCCATTGTAAATAATGACTCCCATTCAGAGCTCTAAACAACCATGGTGACGTTGTCTTGTCCCGGAAGCCGTCCTGCTCTGAAGCTGTTTCCCTGCTGAGCTGTAGAGCCCCGTCAAACACGCCTGCCAAGGGCCCCACTCAGCCAGCCCAGGCCCTCACACAGTCACCCTGCCCAGGCTGGTTTTATGGAGCAGTTGGTAGCTCGGTGGTAGAGTGCATGCTTTGTGTGTATGACGTCCTGGGTTCAAATCCCAGCTGCTCCCAGGTTGTCATTGCATTTAACCTGGTTAAATAAAGGTTAAATTAAAAAACAATAATAATAAACACTGCCACCAGGCCCAGGCCCTCACACTGCCACCATGCCCTCTTCACCACAGAGATCCTCACTCCTGCTTTTTCTAATTTGGATGTCTTTTCTTTCTTTCTCGTCTTTCTTTGTCATCACTCTTGTACTCGCAAAATGAAAATGTGTGACCTTCTCCAGAGGAAACTGCGCTGGGATATGTGAGGATAAACTCATGCATCTTCCTCATTTTACTTCAGTATGATATGCCATTAATTTCCTCTTATGCTCTAGTTGTAACATTTCCTTCGAAGCAAAAGCTAACAACCTTTATTTGCTTCATTGCTGTTTTTCTAATACGTGGTTTTTCCTTTCACCTCATCCAATGGCTTGTTTATTTTTGTTTTCTTTCGTCATTTGGAAAGTCTTCCCTGGCCAGTGGTATTTTGTAGGGGTGTAACGGTGCACATGTCTGTGCTGTTCGGTACAGGAAGTTCGGTTACACCATGAGTATATAAAGAGGGAGCGTTTTGGCTTTGAGTGGCAACAGCAACGCATGTCGTTATGTATTAGCAGAACCACTATTTCGTACAGTACATAATTGCTATTTTCCTCGCCTCTAAATGGTCCCAATTTATGTTGTGTTCAATTGACTGCCAGTAAAAGACGACAATATATGTTCCTGTCAGAGGTTGTAGTAGAGCCTATCATTAGAGCATTGCTGTTGCCAGTTTCTGCCCACTAAACCCCCTCACCCACTCTGCATCTGTTGCCACCATACTACAATACATGTCTGCAAGGAGAGGAGGATATCTCCGTGGTATCTTACTTCTGGTCCTCTGTCGGTGTCCGTATAAGAGCATCTGCTGAATGACTGTGTTGTTGTAGTGTTGGGATTTGTCCAGCAGGGGGCAGTGATTGTCTTTGTGTGTTGTGCAGGTCTGCTCTTGCCTCTGCTCACCAGGGACAGCCCCTACCCAAGACCCTCAGCGTCATGGAGAGCACCCCCCAGGTCCGCGGAATGCACACTATCATTAGGTAAGACCTCGGTGCTCTTGATTAGTTTTTCACTGAACACACACACACCCTCTCTCAAGCTCCTCTACTGATCCTGTGTGTTTGCGTGCCTGCAGGAACAAGGACACTAATCGTGATGAGTTTATCTTCTACTCCAAGAGATTAATGAGGCTCCTCATAGAGCACGCCCTCTCCTTCCTGCCCCTCAAGGTCAGTGGCCCTGCTCATCTGCTGACTGATCAATACGCCTAGACCCAGTGATTTAGAAGACACTAACCCTGGTCTGCCCCTCCTGTCCTCCTCTAGCCTGTGCAGGTGGAGACTCCTCAGGGATCCATTTATGAAGGAAGGAGACTCGCTGGTAAAAGGGTATGGATCATTTATACCTGGAGAACAACTAACAGGTTCCATTCCAAAACCCTCTTTACAAGTCTGTTTAAAAAAGAATAATGTTTTAACATATGTAGAAGCAACAATACTTTTCAGACTCCAGGTGTACAAGAGGTTTTATTTAGTTTATTAATTTTTTTTGCAAATGTTTTCTATTTTTTATTGGCAATACTAATCGATATTTATTTGTCCCTAATGGTCCACCATTAAGGTGTGTGACGTAGCTTTACAGAGGTGCTCCGTTATCATGTCTAGGGAGGGTCCACCATTAAGGTGTGTGGGTCCACCATTAAGGTGTGTAGCTTTACAGAGGTGGTGCTCCATTAAGGTGTGTTATCATGTCTCATGGGAGGGTCCACCATTACAGAGGTGTGTGTCTAGGGAGGGTCCACCATTAAGGTGTGTGACGTAGCTTTACAGAGGTGCTCCGTTATCATGTCTAGGGAGGGTCCACCAGGTGCTCCGTTATCATGTCTAGGGAGGGTCCACCATTAAGGTGTGTGACGTAGCTTTACAGAGGTGCTCCGTTATCATGTCTAGGGAGGGTCCACCATTAAGGTGTGTGACGTAGCTTTACAGAGGTGCTCCGTTATCATGTCTAGGGAGGGTCCACCATTAAGGTGTGTGACGTAGCTTTACAGAGGTGCTCCGTTATCATGTCTAGGGAGGGTCCACCATTAAGGTGTGTGACGTAGCTTTACAGAGGTGCTCCGTTATCATGTCTAGGGAGGGTCCACCATTAAGGTGTGTGACGTAGCTTTACAGAGGTGCTCCGTTATCATGTCTAGGGAGGGTCCACCATTAAGGTGTGTGACGTAGCTTTACAGAGGTGCTCCGTTATCATGTCTAGGGAGGGTCCAGGTCTCATTAAATTGGGGGGGTGTGCTCTTGATAGCAATGCATTAAGATGGCATTGGACATTTAACCTGAATAAAGGTTGTGTGGCAAATGCTAGATTGAGTTGAGAGTTACCCTTTGATGTTGTTTACAGAGAACCGGTCCGGGTCAACAAACCCTGGAAATAATTACATTGCAGCAAACTTTTGTCACAATAACATTGATTGTTACGTGTAATTCATGCCCACAGATTATACTTTGGTTAGAGTCTAGGTGTTGTTTACCCATATTCCACTGGACGCCCGCAGGGAAAATGTTTTTGGTGGAGGTGTGAAAGGGGCCTGAGACGGTGATTAATTCCAGTGATTTTCCAGTGCTGGGTTTGAGTGGTTCTGAGTGGGAGCAGCCCAGAGTTGTTATGGCTCTATATTCCTTTACTAGCACAGCGCTCAGGAACATTGAGCACTCATATGGCTTTAGGCTCCTCTGAGAGAGACTACTTAAAACGCTAGACCATGAGGGAGAGTAAAACCGGGCATTTATTTGTGTGTGTGTGTGTGTGTGTAGATTACAGGCGTGTCCATCCTGAGGGCAGGGGAGACCATGGAACCGGCATTGATGGCTGTGTGTAAAGACATTCGGCTTGGGAAGATCCTCATCCAGACCAACCATGACACTGGAGAGCCGGAGGTAACACAACCATGTAGTTCCCTGTGTCTTCTGTGCTGAGCACACACACCCGCAGGTTAACCTTTGAACCCAAAGACAAGAATGCAGGATATGTGTGTCGGCATGTGTCTTAGTGACTGTCATTCAGTGACTGATCCTTCGGCACATTGACCTCTGGTTCACCTCACCAGGGTACTGCCCACCTACATCTTTCAGATTGTACTTTTCTGTTTTTTGTTATATTTATAAAAACATATAATTTCTCGTTGTTGTCTTTGGGTGCCCCAGGGGAAGACTAATCGGTTCCCTGATATAAATAACTGTTCAAATGTTTTGAACTACACCCCGTATACAACGATGAAATATGTCTTGCAGTGTGTTTTACTGTTGTCCTTTGGTCCCTGTCCAGCTCCACTACCTGCGTCTGCCCAAGGACATCAGTGAGGACTACGTCATTTTAATGGACAGCACCGTCTCAACCGGGGCTGCTGCTCTCATGGCAGTCCGAGTTCTGCTGGTCAGTCGTCCTGTATTCCACCGCTCACACATTCAACTCTAATTATACGTCCTTCTCGTGTCTCCATTCTTGCTGTGTTTATGTTAATGCTGTGACTTCATCTAATGCCAATTGATAGCAGAGACCTTGTCACTGTTTGTGTTGAGATACTGGATGAGCTTGGTTGAGTTTAGGAGGATTGTTTTTGCAATTATGGATCCCAGTTTGAGTTCAGGGACGACCCATTAAATGTTGTAAGGAAAGCTCCCCTCATTCTGCCGGCACGCTGTGAAATACAAACATCTGGGAACAGATACATTCGGTTGGCCTTCGGAAAGCAAAAGTCACAGGTCCAATATCTCTGTCCCTCTGTAGGACCATGATGTCCAGGAGGATAAGATCTTCCTACTGTCTCTGCTGATGGCTGAGATGGGCGTCCACTCTGTAGCTTATGCCTTCCCAAAGGTGCGAATCATCACCACCGCAGTGGACAAGAAGGTCAACGATGAGTTCCACATCATCCCTGGGATCGGTGAGCGTTTCTGATCTCTCTCTCTCTCTCTCTCTCTCTCTCTCTCTCTCTCTCATATCCCTTTCTGTCACTAGTCCAGCACATTTAATCACCATGACAACATGCTAACTGCTTTCTTCTCATCGGTCAGGTAATTTTGGGGACCGTTACTTTGGGACGGATGCACCCTCAGACTGGTACGAGAGTGATGACGGGATGGACTACTGAACATTTAGGAGTGGGACAAACAGGAAGTCATCACACTAATAACGTCTCCGTGCCTGTCCTTAACCTGCTCCTAAGGGCTCCTTGGGGACGCACCTCTGGGACTCTTCTCTGCTGCCACCCTCTGCACCTGACCTGTTCAGCTCATGCCCGCTGAGCGGGGTGCAAGGTCATGATATTAGCCTAGCTTTGCTAGCGGTGCCCATTAGCCCATACATATCTATCCAAAACCTACACACGGATCACAATGCTTCTTTGTGATGATGCTTGTTCGAATGTTGTTGACGCAGCAGGACCTGAGATGTTGGAGAGTCTTGAGAAATGAAAAAAAGAGCCTCTGTTGTCTTAAAGGATAGTCGTTTATTTTTTACGCTTACCAATTAAGCTGACCCGATAAATGTAGTTAGGCCATTCACAGTATATTGTGACGTAGCATACCTACTGGCCTGTAGTGCCATATCTGAAATGTGCTTGAACAACAGGTATGAATATATGGTGAGATCATTGTTATGCACAAGGGGGCTTGAAGCTGTGTTGGGGTACGGTGGATTGGATGGGTAGAGATAATATAAGGCGGTTTAGCTTATTAGAGTATTAGTTTACAGACGGCTTCAGTAGACATTATGGACTGTCCTCTCATTGGAAAACCCCTGTAGAGAGATACTGTTGTCTTTTTGCTGTGACCAACGTCTGAGGCAACTATTTACTGAAGGGAACTGTTGTGCTAATGGTGATTGATTAGGGGAAACCATTTAGTGCTTCGGACTCTTATTTTTGTTTTATGGATTTCATGAAATGAATGAGTACTTGCTCATTTTTTATTTGTTTTCTATTTGGTTTCCCAGCTTATATTGCGGATTGTGGTTGATGCAGAGTTTTTATTTACTTACAGCCATTTTTCTGGATGATAATACTTGAATCGTGTTTTCAGTGTAAATTATATTCTTGTGTGTACATTCTTTCTTCATTTAAATGTTTTGCCATGATCCGTTTACAGCGGCGTTAAAATGTCTTAGATTATAGTAAAGAATTTCCTCGGCTCTTCCTGTCTTGGTTGTGTTTTTTACTTAGAAACTTACTTTGAAATTTACTGCAACATGATCGTAGTGAATCATTGTGGTCACTACAGCTCTTGGTCATTAACAATGAGGGTTCCAAAAGGCTGGTATCTAACCAAACTTCCCTGTTTTTCCAAATATTCCGGGAGGACTAAGGTAATTTCAGAAGCAATTATGATTTCTCTGAATTTGAGGCTAAGTTACTGGAATTTGAAGACCGAACATTTAATGAGGATTTAATGGATACTTAACGTTGACAAGATAGTAGGTTAAAAAAGATGTGGATATACGTTTCGGCTTAAGTGTGGAAGAAATTATAAAATTCATGATAAATATAAAAATAATGAAGTCATTGTCAATGTTAGAAATGCTTTTTAATTGATATTCAATTTATTTTATTTTTTAAACTTTGCTTCAAAAAAGATTTCACCCTGTCTATGTATCTTTCTGAAGCCCTCCCAAGCTGGATTAGCAACTGGAAATCGTTACTGTGTACAAATCTCCTACTTGACCGCCACCAAAGCGCCCCCAGGCCACAATATTTACTTACGATATTAACAAAGTGTTTCTAATCGATTTGTCAGAATGCCTTGATGGTCTTAAGATTTTATTGTGCACTGCACAGATTCAAAGAACCCTGTGCCAGGGAAGCATAGCACCCCAAAACATAACAGAGCCTCCTCAATGTTTCTCTGTAGGTATGGTGTTGTTTTCTTTGAAAGCTTTACTTTTTCATTTGCAAACAGACCTGATGGGGTTTGCCAAAAAGCTAGAGTTCTGATTAATCTGTCATATTGCCATTTTTCAAGAAGCCAATATGCAATTTGTTGTCACTGAAACACCAAGCCGCTTAGAGATGGTCTTGTGGCCTTTACTGTTACCATGGTTGTCTATGTTCTTTCTGATTTCCTCAGACAAATTACTCATTTGCTTTCTCCGTCTGTGATCAGTGTTGTGCTCAAAATGGTACCAAACAGCACCATTTTAATAGGCTGAATGAGTGATTACAGGATTGGAGACGTGTGATACTAAATAAAGAAACCAAATGCTTGGAAAATTACTATAAATAACAATTATTTCTTATATTTTCTAAGGGGTTACAACAACGGTGTCTAGGCCATTCTTTAATATATTTGAAGAATACACAGTAATTAATCTCTTCACAGCATCTTGGCTTCATTCAATGTGAACATGATGCAGTAGCTTTTAATGGCATCACGTTTCAGGAGGATTTGAGCATCATATTTCAATGAGCTGTAAGGGTACCTATACACCTTTGAGCATGTCTGTATATGTTTTTTGGTTGCAACCCGGTTGTCCAAAAATAATCCCTCATCTGCAATTAAATTTCTATATGGATTGAACTGTCTGATGGGTCTTCGATTACATGTGCTTGTTTGTTTCAAAGAGCTTTGATTGCCTTATTCGATTACATGTGCTTGTTTGTTTCAAAGAGCTTTAATTGCCTTATTCGATTGCATGTGCTTGTTTGTTTCAAAGAGCTTTGATTGCCTTATTCGATTACATGTGCTTGTTTGTTTCAGAGAGCTTTGATTGCCTTATTCGATTACATGTGCTTGTTTGTTTCAGAGAGCTTTGATTGCCTTATTCGATTACATGTGCTTGTTTGTTTCAGAGAGCTTTGATTGCCTTATTCGATTACATGTGCTTGTATGTTTCAGAGAGCTTTGATTGCCTTATTCGATTACATGTGCTTGTTTGTTTCAGAGAGCTTTGATTGCCTTATTCGATTACATGTGCTTGTTTGTTTCAGAGAGCTTTGATTGCCTTATTCGATTACATGTGCTTGTTTGTTTCAGAGAGCTTTGATTGCCTTATTCGATTACATGTGCTTGTATGTTTCAGAGAGCTTTGATTGCCTTATTCGATTACATGTGCTTGTTTGTTTCAAAGAGCTTTGATTGCCTTATTCGATTACATGTGCTTGTTTGTTTCAAAGAGCTTTGATTGCTTTATTCTATAGACTTTTCCATGAGTCTGATTTGTGTGCATTTTATTTTGTTTCACATGTGGCAAAAATAAGATGTTTGATCAGACCAGGTTTTAACTGTTTTCCCTTATCAAAAATATAAGAACACAATTATTGTGTGGTTTGTTTGCTTATCAATGAGATGGTTCTCACTTTTTAAAATGTCTAAGGACAGAAGTTCAGGGTCACTTTAGATCACTAATGTTAGCTTTGCACCACCAGAGGGCGACCTGGTCCTTGAGATTATTTTTTGGGACAGTGACGTCTACGACAATCGTGAACACATTTATGTTCCTCGGATCTGTGCAGCAGGCATGTAGCAATTCCATTCTACTCTATTGTTTCAATGTAACAGTTTACCTCCAGTGTAGTTGTAGCTACAATGTACAAGAAAAAGGGGGCATATGATGGTCTCGAACGTATTCTTGTTAGAATAACATGACTTAAATACAGAGTAACTACAGGAAATGCGGTCACTAGGCTAGGATATGATGCTTGGCTAATAGTTAACTGATTAGCAACCACGTTTTTTTAGATTGTAGAAAGTATATGATCACTATGATGCTCACTTTAATTACGGTAAACTGACAGAATGTTGTCCATTTAATCGTGCACCTTTTTTACTAGCAGTAGCTTGTTAGTTAGCTACATGTAGCTGGGTTGTCCCAGTCTGTTGTTTGCTCCCTGCCTGTCTGGTATTAAGCAACCTAACGTGGGCTGCACATGTCATTCATCTGGCCTTATTGCATGTATTCTGCAGAGTAGACTAGCTACTGTATAATGTCCAAATGGCCAGTTAATTCATCTTTTTATTTGAAAAGTTGTCTACTGCACTAGCGGGACGGTTTACTGATGACACCCAATCTTTGGCATTATCTGTTTCTTTGAACTCTTAAAACAAATAGTGGATCACTAAAGTCCACGCAGAATAATCAATAGTAACAAAGTGTTCTTGTGGTTTTACATAAGAGAGCAGAGAATGGCAGGCCTGTGGAGATCCTACCAGGCTCTGATGACCAGGCACCCATGGACGGTCCAGATCATCACAGCCGGTAAGAAGGAAACTGCTACACTGTCTCCAGTGTGTCCCTCTGTAGCAGAGTACAAGGACCTCTCAAAGCACAGCCATTGTCCCCAAATAATCAATCTGGTTATTTCATCTCATCTAATCAATCCAATTACAGACTTAGTCTGAATGTAACCCTCTGTTGAATTGCTCCTTGATGAAAGCTACTGGTCAGAATGTGGCTGGACATTTCGTGACGTACCTTAAAATGCAACCCTGTTGTAAATGGAACCTCGGCTCTGTGAATACGGGACGTTCCCTGTCGGTTCAGTGGCAATGTATTGTGGTGCCAGAAATGTTGGTTTTAAACCATTCCTAGAAATCGGAAGCTCTGTGAACACCGAAAGTATTCAGGGAAATATGATCTCCTGATTACGTTTTCTTTCATGAAGAGGTTGATGTTTAAAAGTGACATTGCTGCGGCGGCCTTTACTGCTGGATCAGTCTCAGAAGGGTCTCAAGACTGTCTCATCCCAAATATAGTACATTTGAGTACACGCTGGAAGAATATGGATTGGGCTGGGAACAAGAGACAACAATTATGATTCTGACAGATGTTTTGTGGAAAGTATTTTCAAGAACACAGTGCTCTCCGGGTCAATGTCTTAACAACACTGAGTGTTTGTTTGTTTAACCACCTCTAGGTGGCACTAAAGCTGTATTCCGCATTAACTCCAGTTGCCACCGAGCGTTTTTACCCTAAGATTGTTCTATTTAGATGAATGAGACTCGATGACAGATTTCTGTCGTAGATATATGTTTATTTTAATAGTGTTAATGAGTTAAATTGGCCCCTTCCGAGGTAACACCTTTCTGACTTATATTCCAAATCAGATCACCTTATTAACAGTTCAGGATCAGATCACCTCATTAACAGTTCAGGATCAGATCACCTCATTAACAGTTCAGGATCAGATCACCTTATTAACAGTTCAGGATCAGATCACCTTATTAACAGTTCAGGATCAGATCACCTTATTAACAGTTCAGGATCAGATCACCTTATTAACAGTTTAGGATCAGATCACCTTATTAACAGTTCAGGATCAGATCACCTTATTAACAGTTCAGGATCAGGTGATTACTCTGGTCCCAGACCAAGGAGAGGTTTGAGGGGATCCTTGCTTTAGATAACCTGGTGCCAAGCATCATGATGATTCATTCATTGAACTCGATACTCTGGATGTTCATCATGCTTTTAGACCAGTGTTCAACAAGAGTCAAACATGTTACTTTTCCTGCCATGTTGTACTTTTGAATAGCTTATTTAACTTGAAAATGTGCTCCCAAAGATATTACATGTTTATTTGTCTTTATTCATCTTATTTAAAGACAAATACCGTGAGGACCGACATAATTTCCTAATCTAGTCCAGGGTTAGATTTTCAATTTAACCGAATAATTATAGTGTCGGACATGTCATCATGATTTGATTGGAATTCCGTTTTGGCGTACAGTTGTACCTCGTAGGTTGCCCCAGGTAATACTGTCATTGTCAGTGTGCAAAAGCAAGCGGATATTTTCCTCTATTAGTTACCTCGCTGTTTCTCATTTTACTGTGTCTGGCTGATAATGAAACATTAACAACCTCCTCGTTTAGACAGCCAGGTCCATGTGCTGCCGGGACTCATTGAGACTTCCTGCCAAATCAACCTTTTTGGGGGATGAAAGATGAGAGCTATTTTTAGTGTTCTGTCTCCACCCTCCAGAATAAATCCAGTATCCGCAGCTTCTGCATACATTCTTCTGAGGTGGCTCTTATAGAATATCACTTGCAAATGTCTGTGCTTTTTTACTCTCGTTCTCCGTCGCAGAACGAAAACCAGCGGTTAAACGTCAAAGTTTGTAAACGGCGATAATGCGAAAACCGTACTGCCTCAGAATTATAACATTGGTGATGTACATGTCTTGTTTTTTTGCAAGCTCTCTGAAGTTGAGAGTATTTATTTAGATTAATTCCTCCATTTTTACCCCGAAACACATGTGGGGGGAACGTTTTGTGATTGTACAAATTAAGGATTACAAAACCAATATTTAGCATATGAGGTTTGTCTCTCATGTGACATAATCAGAGCTGTAACGACAGACAGGTCGACTCCCTCACCACAGAACGCATGTGGGTCCTTTTGGTTATTCTGGCTGGCTTGGTGGTTCAACCTAGAAGCAACCTTTTCCTTACTAGTCAGATGCTTTGACCACTGTGCTTTCCACCCAGGGAGGCCTAGCTACCAAACAACCCAACTTGTCCTCTAATTTGACCTCCTACTTTAACACTTGTATTTTTATAGGAATGTGTAAGTTCCCTTCTAAGGCAGCCGTGTTTATGGGTTTTAGGGAGGGAGGACATTTATGTAACCATGATGTCTGACTCATCATCTGTTTTCATTGAAGAGGGGGAATAGAGTTTATCTACTGGTTTAAGCCTTTATGTGTGTAATAATGTTTGGATGTAACGTTATAAACAAATTCGTTGCCCTAGAACATATGAGTTGAGGCAAAACACATATGTGAGTTCTGACCACTCAGGTGACCTTTGAAACTTAGTGGTCAGAACCTCACCAACAACTTGTAGACACACAAACTTAAAACCCACCCAAACATCTTCCTGTCACTTTTGCTTTTGGATTTTTCGCTAGAAGTTTCTACATGAAACTTAAAACGTAGCTGCAATTTGTTGCTTTAGCATCTTCAACCGATAAAACGCAACACAGGAGTCTGAAAATACCGATATAACTGCTAAACTGACTGCAATGTTCACCTAGCCTGTATGATATATAGAATTTGGGTGTCAAACAGGATTAGAAAAAGGTAATCTTGTCACCGACTTTTACAGGTGCACTATTGCTAGTGTCCTCTCAATCTGCATTACTGCCTGGTACTGCCTGGTTCTGCCTGGTTCTGGTTGGTACTGCCTGGTACTGCCTGGTATTGCCTGGTTCTGCCTGGTTCTGCCTGGTACTGCCTGGTACTGTCTGGTTCTGCCTGGTATGGCAGCTGCCCCACGACTGATCACAAGGCCCACTGGAGGGTAGTTTGCCAGTAGAATGTATCATCGGCTGCCAATCTCTTCCGTGCACGGCTTATAACACACACACATGCCTTAAGAAAGCAGGAAGCATCATAAGAGACTATAGCCACGCAGGCTACGTTCTGTGCTGTCGTCTCACAGTTTTTACCCCCCAGGCCATAAGACTACCCAATCATAACAGAATCTCCTGATCAACATGATTGACAAACATGTTCATGCTCTGGTCACTTTCCTTGCACATTCAATGCACATCAGTATATTCTCATCTACCCATTTATAAGCACTACTACACTTCTATTGATAGAATGTCTAATACCATTGTCCACATTCCCCATTTATACACATGCTAAAATTGCTTTTAGTTTCCATTGTAATACATAAATACATAATTTTTTTATTTGTTGCCATTCCTTTATATATTGTTAAATGATTACAGCGTAGGTGTTGCCTGTCATGTCACAAGAATGTCGTTGTTCAGAATGACGCTTTGTGATTCAGTGCATTCAACAACTAAAATGCTTTGTCTTTGATCTGTACACCAAGCCGCCTATGTAGCAGAAACAAATTCCCAGAGTCAAGTTGAAATCCCGGTGAGATCACCTTCTTCCCGGGGACCCGGACGGGGGGGGGGGTCAAGCTAGGTTCGCGTCATCAACTCTGTGTCTCTGAGGCCAGAGTGCGCCTCCTCTTAACCAGTGAAGTAGCCATCAGTCCTCAGGAGGAACGCCTGCCGACACTCCCCTAGACCAGTTCACTTAGCCGGGGTTACGTCAATCACCCTCAGCCTCATTAGCCTCCAGGGGCTCCGGCAATCCCTCAAGGACGGCCCCCGGTGATGCTGCCAACAAGCGCCCGCCACGCTACATGGTTGACATCAGCACTCTCGCCGAAAGAAAGGGGAGCGGGGTGAGGGGAGCGGGGTGAGGGGAGCGGGGGGGAGGAAACAGGTTGGTGTCCCTTGGTTAGCTGCCCTACCCTGAGTAAACGGCCAGCAGAGGGTGGCTAGAGAGAGATGGAGTTTAGCTCTAGAAGTAATTAGTGGGTTTATCGTTTAACACTCATAGAAGACCTCACAAAATACATGGTAATTCTATAGATGCGGGCCAGCTGCGTTTGGTTCATCAGCCTGTGTTTTTGGCTGTGTTTAAGAGCTTGGCAAGCCTGTGTGTTTTCTATGCGTTTTTCTGGTCGTTCTTCGGTTATTACAATTAAACCTTTACAGCGAAGACCCACTGGCTTGTGTGCGTTTGTTGTGGCACATAGAGCATTTTAAGTGACATTTGTCCAAGCTCCAGTAAAAGCACATGACAGGTTCCACTCAAGTCATTTTGTTTTTTATTAGCTCTTCACTGACATTTTAAGAAAAGGTTAGATCCCTTATTAAGGTCTCGTCAGCCTTGGAACTACACAATGTCTCCGTTCAAACATGATTAGGGGGTGCAGAAGATGGAGGATGGCTTGTCAGTCAGAGCTGAGCTGTCACACCCAGCTGTTGTTGGTGGAGGCTAGAACTACGTCAGGGCCTGGTTCTGAACCAATCCAGACCCAGAAAGCACCAGAATCCACGTTGCCATGTACATTTACAGATGCAGGTCCAGAATTTACATTATATCGAATACAATGCAGTGTGTGCGCATTCGCGCCACTAGGATATGATGGGATTTGTCAACGTCATATATTTTCTTTTAGGTGTGTGTATGTGTCCGTTTCCTCATGAGGTCATGCGCCCTTCATTCTCTGTCTCTCTCCGTGTGCTTCCAATTCTTTGGTCTGAGTGAGGTGATGGCCGTCTGAGTGAGGTGATGGCCGTCTGAGTGAGGTGATGGCCGTCTGAGTGAGGTGATGGCCGTCTGAGTGAGGTGATGGCCGTCTGAGTGAGGTGATGGCCGTCTGAGTGAGGTGATGGCCGTCTGAGTGAGGTGATGGCCGTCTGAGTGAGGTGATGGCCGTCTGAGTGAGGTGATGGCCGTCTGAGTGAGGTGATGGCCGTCTGAGTGAGGTGATGGCCGTCTGAGTGAGGTGATGGCCGTCTGAACGTTGAGGGCCGTCTGAACTGTGAGGGCCGTCGGCAGACAGGGGTAAGGGAGGTCAGAGAGACCGGGACAGGGAGTTTGGCTCTGCCTAGAGACAGGCTGTGATCTGATGTCTTACTGCTCCATGGCGGGTCATCAGTCCAGTGGTCCACAGTCATGGCTGTTCAGCTCTAAGCCTCCTGATACGCTCACACCTAAATTTACCGCGTGGGTGTGGTTTCCTGTGCTTAAAGTTGTTTACAAGAATCCTTCTATCTGAAACCATCCCACTGTCTGCCCACTGGTGTATCAATATAACTGATATGAAAATTGCATTTATCTAATGAAATACATGACAGTGGAAAGAGAGAAATTCTTCGAGCTGTTAATTGTCCTGACATCATTAAGGCTGTGAATGGCAAAATACATCGCAATAAGAAGCATCGATTTCAGTTGGTCTTCACAGAAACACGTGATGCTCTTTTTTGTTTACTTATTAATTATGCATGCATATGTTTGTCCCTGCGTCGTGCAGAGGATATCAATGTCCCCTGGACCAACCAGATTATGGGTGTGACAGGGAAAGAGGACCTATGACATTTCCAGTACGTTGGAGGAGACTACTCCATCAGCCAAATTGACATTCCTTGTGGTGGTGGACAACAGAATACACACACACACACACACACACACGCTTTACTCTACTTGTGGAATTGTATTGAAATTTAATAGAAATTTTAGTTTCTACCTAACCCAAAACTTTACACCTAACCCTAATTATTACCGTATTTTTCAAATAGCCCTTAATAGACAAAATGTCCCCACTTCTCTGGATGTTTCTGGGTTAACTGAACTAGTGATGTCTTCTGCCACAGACTCCCCACTGAGGCCTTTCTGGCAGTGACATCAGTTTCCAGCAGACTCTCAGACCGTTGTGCACTCTCTCTTCAAATGATAATTGACGGCGTCTTATGAAGGCTTTCACGCCATCTACCAGCACCCACTCTCTCTCTGTGTCTCACTTGTATCTCTTTCCACCTTACAAACACCATCTAGTCTATGTAGGTGTTCTGTCCTACGGTCTGTAGTTGTCATCTGTAGTTATGGTCTGTTGTTATTATCTATAGTAATGGCCTGTAGTTATAGTCTGTACTGTAGTTATGCCTTCAGGCTATGTCACACTGTGGTACACATTAAAAGAACAACAACAGCAGTACAGGGGGTGTTTTATGAGTCAATTTCTTGGGTATGCAAGTTGTGGAATGTGTCTGAGCACGTGCTCGCTGGGTTTTGGAACGGAGTGACGAATGAACGCATCCCAACATAACCCCCCCCCCAACTCTGTCTCTCTCTCTCATCTCTGTCTCAGGCACGCTAGTGGGGGTGGGTGATGTCATCTCCCAGCAGGTGTTTGAGAGGCGGGGTCTAGCCAATCACAACATGATACGGACGGCCAAGATGATGAGCATCGGATTCTTCTTCGTTGTGAGTCTTCTTCATTCTTCCTCCCCTCGTACCCCCCACTTCCTCACCTCCTAATGGACTGGTTAGGGCCAGTGGACCAGCCTCGACCTCCACGGTACTGCAGAATGTGAGGTCGCTGTCACGCGGGAGAGAGTTTGTGGTCATGTTAAAGGGAGTGGTTCAGGTGGCCAGCAGATAAAGAGAACAGCTCTGGGACGGCAGCAGCCAATTAGAGGTGTAATAAAAGGTAACTGAAGGTCTGTGAATGAGGTACAGAACAGCTGGGTAGAATGTGCCGGGCACCACCCAGGTCAGTCAGCCTCACCACAGCTTCTCCTACACACGCCACACAGAGATGTTCCCTCTGACACAGTCCTTCACACACCGTGACACGGCACTAGCACCCTACAGCGAGCTGACAAGCTGACATGTGACTCAACACGGTGCGTGTATAGGTGTCTGTGTGTGTGTGTGTGTCAGTGACATCACTGGCCAGAGCAGAGAGAGCGGGTGCAAAGCATTATCTCGAAATAGTGTTTTTCTTTCGTCATTGTTACTTGGGCAAAGAAGATGAACCCGACCCAGTTTAGTGAGTCCTGTTCTGAACGCAATTCCACTTTTGGTGTCTGATCCCCAATTCCCTGTCAGTCTCTGTACGTTGAATCTGTGTGGAGTGTTCAGATGTATCGTTGTTCTAACCCAGGGTCCTGTAGTTGGTGGATGGTACAAGGTTCTGGACAAGCTGGTCACCGGTGCAACCAAAAGTTCTGCCATGAAGAAAATGCTTGTGGATCAGGTGAGGTGAATCTAGATGTTGATTTAAAGAAGAAAATACAATTCTTACTGTTTTCAAGCCATTGTAAAACATGTTATTGCTTTAAATTGTCTTATCTTAAATGTATCATGAGCACAACACAGTGAACTATAGGGGCTGAGGTTTTTCTGTCTCTTCGTCCAACTCGAGTCGGTCATTTTCATGGGGATTTCGGCTTAATTATTGTGATTCTAGTATGGGTTCTCTGATTGGCTGGCCGTTATCTCATGAATGACTCGTCTACGTGAACGCCGAACAACAACAACAAACATTACAAATATGAATGGAGCCCGATGCTAAGGCGCTCTGTGAAATGCCGGTCTCTGAGTTGAGGGAATTGGTGGAACGTGAAGACTGAATTTCCGCTTGTTTCATGTTTACCCCTGAAGGAGGAAACCTCCCCCCCAAAACGTGTATCAACTAATCCTTTCATTGACAGGTGGGGGAACAAACACTCCGTTCATATATTACTCGCTAACATGATTTGGGATGTGTGAATGCGCCAAATGAGACAGGAGAAAGCAAAGCAAGTGGAGGAAAGACTCGTGGACTCTGAACGGTGCCCGCTAGTCATTCACAGCGTGCCTTTTTCCCCCTCACACCACATTCACAAACAAATTCTATGAATAATTTTAGAAAGACCCACTTTTCTAGCTGGCTGTGCCGTGACATCGTCTCTGTACCGTTCTTTTAGGTACGGCACACAGCCACGTTCAGGATAATGGGTTACTATCACGTGTTGCTGGGACTTGGCCTGAAACAAGAATATTGCAAGCCAATCGGTTGGCCTGAAACAAGAATATTGCAAGCCAATCGGTGGGCCAGAAACAAGAATATTGCAAGCCAATCGGTGGGCCAGAAACAAAAATATTGCAAGCCAATCGGTGGGCCAGAAACAAGAATATTGCAAGTCGATCGGTGGGCCAGAAACAAGAATATTGCAAGCCAATCGGTGGGCCAGAAACAAGAATATTGCAAATCGATCGGTGGGCCAGAAACAAGAATATTGCAAGGCGATCGGTGGGCCAGAAACAAGCCGATAACAGTGCTCGTCCCAGATTGTGTATTATAGTAGATGACCATGCTGGGATCCACTCAGATCTGCTGAAAGCAACAGGTGGCTCCGTGGGGAAATCCACCAAGACCTGGTTTGACAAATCCAGTTGGCACTGCGTCAAGCTGATGGATTTAACGTTAAACCAGAATGAGTGTATGCACCTGTCCTGCCTAGTGTGACAGGGTGGCCACGGTGTTAAGGACCAGAGAATACCCTCAATACCTGCTGAGCAATATTTAAATGCCATCTCATGTCTGAACGTTGTTGTTAACTCGTTCTGTCTTTTTATAGCAACAGACCGAACAACCTGGGGTTAATTAACCAACATGTGTGATGGCAAGAATTTCCAGGTTAAGAGACGCTGGTAGTCCAACCCCACATTGCAGCTCAAACATGTCTCATTCCAGTTGTGACCGCATATTGTCTTTCATACAGAGCCTCACGTAGGCAGGTTACAGCTGCCTACAATGTGGCCCAGTTGAACTCCTCATAATCATCGCAATCATCCAATTATCTAATTATCTTCTGAAACCTTTTAATAGTCGGGCATGGGCACAATCATCCCTGTGGCAGGCGCCAATGCCCTTGACGAAGTTGCCGTCCATTCAAAGTCATGGAGTCTTTTTTCTGTGAATTGTGCTGGCTGTCTGGACAGGTGTGCTTCGCTCCCTGTTTCCTGGGGGGCTTCCTCGGAATCTCTGGCACGTTGAACGGGCTGACTGTGGAGGAGAACGTGGACAAACTCAAAAGGGTAAGGCTCATCTTCGCTGATTAACAACACCCCCCTCTCCCCACCCCAACCCCCATGCCAGGGACAAGACCCACATTAGTGGTGTTATGAGGACGACCCATGTGCCTCATCAGGGAGGGTTGCAGGGGCTGGTGAAAGTCCACACGCGCACACCTCTTGTAATCTCGTCTGAAGTGATTTCCAGCCGTAAGGGTTATCGAACCCGGTGTGTCAACCGTCGGGTCTGAACACTTATGCAATTAAGACATCTCAGTCCTTGTTATTCATCTGGAGAAATTCCTAGATCGTTTTCCCACTTTGGAAATGCTGGAGTGGGTTTGTGTACGTCCCCATTTAACCCACGCAGACGGATATATTTTTCCATACATACAGGTTCTCAATTATAAGCTGTCCTTTCATCTTCCTCTGTGTGTTCTCCAGGAAACGAACAGAGTGACCCCCATTTCTGCCCAGGACAATTACAAGCTATTTCCTGCCATGTATGGATGGAGGGGAGGGGGGTGGGCATAGTAGCTGTGACTCATGGTTTAGAGAAGGGGTGTGTTTGTGTAACGTGGGGCGTTCTTCCAGCTCTCCGTTCCGCTTCGTTCCGCTCCCTCGGCGGACCGTAAATTATTTATGTAAGGAAGGCGCTTTAGTTAAAACGAGGCAGAAAGGGCAGTCACAGAAATGTCAGTAAAGACAGAAAACAAATCGCAAATGTGCTCATTAGTCAAATGAATGCGAGGTGAAAGGCAATAACGTGAGCACCCTTCTAAAGCCAGGCGTAGCACGGCCAGCGACGGACCGTCCTCGTATGGATGGACATCAGTGGCGTGTGAGGTGGTTCGCAGGCATTTAATGTCCTCTCGGTTCCTCCATCTCTTTATTCAGCTCGTGTGACAGGCGCCCTCACGTGTCAGTCAAATCCCACCCCTGCTTAGCTATGACTCCACTTCACCTCTTCTTCCGGCGTGCGTCCCCCGGGACCACTTGGTTAGTCGTGACTCATTACAACGGCCCGTCTGGTGCTACAGTAGGAACCTCCTCTACGGTTCTCCAGTAGAAGTTGTTCATGATGATAATTGCGACACAGACTTCCCACTTGTGTTAATAGAGGATGAATCGTAGAGACGTGACGCTTGTTGATGTCCATGTCAGCAGACACTCTCCCGGCACGTCTTTAGTGGTCAGTGATTCCTCTCCGCCGTGCTGTCAGCTGAGATTGAAGCCGTCAGGTCAAGGTCACACACTTACTGGGAAAACCCCGATTAGTGCTAAACGCCCGTCTGCCTACTAGGCATTCGTTTTCATAACGCAGCAGGTTGATGGCTTCATGGCGTTCTTGAGCTCGGTGCGTCATATTCAAGGAAAAAGATGGCCGCTGGCCAAAAGCGTTTCTTGACCACAGAACTGCAGTGTGATCTGATTGGTCCCTGGACCCAGAAGGAGAGACATCACTCTCTGAAGGGAGTGAGATCCTGGTGACGTCCTCGCGCGCCTCTGACGTTCTAACCCTGGTTCGTTTTCACCTCAGGTGGCCAACACCTTGTTTGCCAGTAATTATCTGTCAGTCCCCAGAAAACAAATGAAGACCGACAACATTTCTGGGAACATTGGCACATTTTATACATACGGTCTTGCCCGATATGAAGACATTATGAGGGGAAAAAAGTAATTAAATCCCTTCAATCTTGTTGCCTGTTGACCTTTAGATGGATGGGCGAGGCTTAGCCAGGGTCCTGCCGGTTCCAGGTGACTGCTGTTTTATATGTCATGTGAGGGTACAGCCCAGGACTCTGAAACAAAGTGGTTAACGCCCAATTATGGTGTTCAGTTGGTGTTGAGTCTGTTGTGAAGGGCTGTTAAGTCAGCTGGGACTTGCTTATTGTGGGTGTTTGGGGGTTCAGTTGGTGCTGAGTCAGATGTGACTGGCTTCTGCCTCGGGGTTTTGGTGTTCGGCTGGTGTTTGGTCAGCTGTGACTCGCTTATTGGGGGGGGGTTTGGTGTTGAGTAAGCTTTGATTTGCACATAAGGGGGGTCAACAGATGCTGAATTCCTTACGTCACTGATGAGTTACCCATTTGGTCCGGGTCAGAGGTCAACACAGGTGGGGTCTGCGCCATAATTCTTATACATGTCCGTTTCTTTTGTGTTACAGGACTACACGGATGCCTTAATCTCAAATTACTATGTAAGTTCTCACTTTAAAAAGCTTCACATGTTACTTATCGGATGAATCACTTTGGGATGTTTCACTGAATATGCTCCTCTGTTTTTCAGCTATGGCCTCCGGTCCAGATGGCCAACTTCTATTTTATTCCACTACACCACAGGTTAGACAAAAGGGATGGGTTAGTGGTGTCAGTGGTATTCTTATGGATTTTCTATGCCACGTCAATTGATATTCTTAAATATAGATTTTTTTTTAATGCCAGCTGTGACGTCTGTATGGAATTTATATGCAGAACTCTTGTTTTGCAGATTGGCTGTTGTCCAAATTGTTGCTGTTGCCTGGAATTCTTATCTATCATGGAAAGTCAATACGATTTGATTGATGTGTTAGGCCCAAATCTACATCACACTGGACTCCCACAAAAACAAACTGTGTTGCTCACAGTACTTTTCTAAACAAAATGTCGTTTTCCTGTATGAATTCTTATCAAATTTTTGTAATATGCTAAATTTGTACGAAACTATTGTATGAACTACTTTCAAACTGTACACTGAATAAAGCCACATATTCCTGTTTTTGTACATCAAATCTTACATTTAAGTTTGCATAAGGAATAGAATAGTTGAGCTGATTTGCCTGTCAACAACCTTTTTGTCAACATTATGTTACAATGATGACTGTGGGATCTGTAGGACTAAAGATATGAATTAACCTATTTATGTGAAGAATCTCCATTAAATAACTACAGCATGTATCCGATAAAATATATAGGTATTGCCTCAAATGTGTTTTCAATGCGTTAATACAGTTATTCTATTAGGTGCAGTCAGCAACAGCTATTTTTTCCCCATCAAAATTGTGTTATATGTTGTTTAGAATATATTTTCAATCCGGACCCTTACGCACAGATCTCCGTTCAGCACCATGGACAGGTTCGTATGCGCAATCAGCGCGTTTCCCCGCATTCAGCGCGTTTCCCCGCCGTGCGCTCTGCTGTTGCTTCCCAAGATGTCCAAGCATACATCCAGGCATCACGACAACCGGCCATCATGTTACAGACTCTATTTATCATGTTATAGACTCTACTTATCATGTTACAGACTATATTTATCATGCATGTTACAGACTCTATAATGTAATCGACTCTATTTATCATGTTATAGACTTATTTATCACATACCAAAGTTGTGGTCGCTGGGCGCATTCGTTAACTTTACCTGACTTGGTAAGAACGTCCAATGTGTTTTAGTGAGTGCAGGTGTGTCTTTGCGGTGCGATCTTTCATTACGGGTTAACTGGAGGACTGAATTATGACTAATGTGGATGCTTGACGTTGGCAACTTAACAGTGTATAAAAAAATTGAATATCAGAAAAAACGCCTTTTTATGCAGCGGACCTTGGCTTACAGCATCATCAACTGTCCCTCAACACTTGCGTTTACTTTGATCGGAGTCGCCTCATTTACAAGCACTTTATGCAGTTTGCACTGACGTCAATGGAGCATCTAGGATGTATATAACCGGTCAGACAGCGGCGGTCTGCTCCAATCGCAGTTTAGCGGGACTTTTGGGACTGGGTTATCCATTGGCACCTATCTAGTCGGTGTGCAACTTTTTCAGCATCAGGTGACAAAGTAAGTGGCTTATTTTGGTTTTCTATGTTTCACTAGTTTATGCTGCTGTTTGTTTGTTTCTTGTCTTTCATTTGCTACATATTTTTTAATTTGTTTATTTTATGTATTTGCTGTCATGTTTAGCCCTTAGATCAACTATGAATGCTTTAAATGTGCTATAGAAATACGCTTGACATTGACCAGTTAATATCGATGGGCTGTTGGATTTGGTGCCGAGGTGAGAATATCAGGCTGACAGGTGTTCATTTGTAGTTTTCGTATAAACACAATTATGATTTCCCCCCCTCCATTTATTACCATAATTAAGGAACATGTGCACGCTTATAAGTTTCAGTTAATCTCGCATATGCTCAACATGGTTCATTTAAAGTTTAAATTGAATACAAAATGTAGGCTACTTTCATCCATGTTGCGTATAATGCAAAAACATTATTTATTGTTAGACTTTTAGTAGACATTTTTAGTATAGGTCGTTTTGTGTTCTGTACAATTACCAAACGTGCCATTTCAGCATTTATCCAACTTTTAACTTGCTTCTTCCCAACTGTTTCCAGTCTTATGACAGGGCTCAGATCTCTCCGTCTGTCCAGCGTTATGAAGCCCGTGTCCTTGGTCCTACTCCTCGCCACTGTTCTCCTGACCTCTCACATCGACCCCAGTGTATGTCGACCCGGCGCTATGACCATGTTCCACGGGTACGAGAGGCTGCTGGACAAGGTGTTGGCGCAGGCTGGCGACAACGCATTTTCCTACCTTATCGGGGAAAAGATACTGCGGTATTTGCAGAGAAACCCGCGGTTGCAGAGAGGTCTTCCGCCCCAGTTTCCCTTCGAGTTGACGCCCCTGGGTGTGCGGGGTCACGGTCAGCTGGCGCACAGTTTGCTGCCTCTGGAAGAGCAACTCCCAACTGAAGAGGGCAACAGCCTGGACGACTTGGTGGAGTTGACCAAGAGAAATAATGACCCGCCCATCTCCATCGACCTTACCTTTCACCTGCTGAGAAATATGATAGAGATGGCGCGGGTCGAGAGCCAGAAAGAGCAGGCAGAATTAAACCGCAAGTATCTAGACGAGGTTGGAAAGTGACACAGCAAGTCCCCACCAGTAAGGAAGAGAAGAACTCGCAGAAAAAGCCCCTGCAATCAAATCCAGAAAATTGTTTTGACTTATTTGCATTTAATTGTTGGTTTTTATTTTCATCAACATCCATCATCACCATATGTCACCCAACCAGCACGTAGAAGTACATCATCACTGTCAGAGAAATCCTTTAAAATAAATCAAGACCCCAGATACAGTGGATTTATAATGGAGGTGTAGCTTGGTTAATTACCTGAGCCTGGCATTCATTGTACAGGCCTAGCCCACATTTGGGTATCCAGAACATTGTAATACATTTTAGTAATATTGCCAGAATTTATTATAGAGAATTGTTTGGTTTTTTTGTGTGTAACATGTTTTAACTAAGTTAATGTCAACAGCAGCTTACGTGGTTGGCCCTGGGTCAATAACTCTGGCAAGTAGGCAAAACACTTTCTATTAAATATTGAAATGTTGACATATATACCAATGCCCAGGCATTTTCCCTATAAATCAGATCAATTCACGAGTATCTGGGACAATGTGAACATATTCTACACTCGATAGCACCCCAACTCTCCTAGATGTATTCACCTGAGTGAACTACTGTAGCCTACTGTACTTAGCATGCTTAACTTAATCAAAGACACCAGAAAAAAGAGAATGCTTAATTTTATGCATACAGTTCAGCAAAATGTCAATCATATGATCATATGGTATGATACCATGGTTACGCATTACAGAAAAGCTTTCTTGCCATTTATATTTTGTAATAAAAAAAGTTCTTAAAACATGTTCATTGCCCCTGTCATAGTGTCCTAACCTTTAGTGAATGTAATAAAGGAAACTATATTGTTTACTTGTATTACATTATAGTCAACGCCTCTCAATTAAACTAGTTAATTACAACTCAAATGGATGCTGTTGAGGTTCTAATACACAACCTGGATAGAACAAGTAGCAAAACGCACATTCCTAAACCAAGCAAATGGACAACTTTAACCCTCATCGATGAGTTTACTTAAAACAGTTAACCTGTCTCCTCAAAACACCTGACGTGTGGACGCATGCGTATTGGTTTGATGGTGGGTATCAGCGTGAAAACCTTAGCGGTGTCGTCATTCTATAGCTTCCTGCCTGGTGGTGTCGATGACTCAGCTCCGTCAGACTGTCAATATGCTGTATGGTGTCGGTTCTGCTTCCTCACCGCCATAGAGATACGTTCAATTAGGGACGCCACTGCAGATCAAAGCAGCAGCTGGAGTTCGATCCTCTGAGTTGGCGGCACACGCACTTCATGTCATAGACACGCTAGAGAATATAGCATAATTGAATTGATGTTTGTTTCTATTGACTGTGCAAGCTGACGCTGAAAAGAGCATGAACTGTACAGACAGAGCATTGGGTTTTCTCTTCATATACTTTCCTAAATAAATGTTCAGCTGTCTGTCTTGTCCGACTGTTTTCAAAGTAAAGGCTGTTGTGATGTGTAGTAGGATAATGCATAAACCCACTATAAGTAGTCCTCTCCGAACACAAGAAGTGTGATATAAAAAAGAGCAAACTGATTCGTGTTGAGTTGAGCATGGCAATCTCACGTCACCAATGTCTACAGTTTCAGAGTGGGTCTATTTCTGAAGTGGAACGTAAATGGGAGACAACCAAGAAGCGGACAGTGTTTTGTCTGTTGACATGAATATACTATGACTCTTCTCATTACATTGGGTGCGTGTGTGTGTGTGTGTGTGTGTGTGAGCCGGGGGGGGTTCAGTTTCCAGCACTGTGATTCTGTGCTTGGGGCAGTTACATAAATTCTGTTAATGTCCTTCAGAAATTGTACACTGGCCTCCATGGCTTCAGTCATTTCCTTTTCGGACCTCTGAGGCACAAAAATAAGTGTCAGGATGCCAGTGGCTTCCCCCGAATACTCCATGTGTAAGAGAGAAACCCCACTTAGGGAATACCTTATTACTGTAGCAACGTCACGGATCAGGGAATCATCCACTCTGTCCTGTCATCGCTCACATAGTGTGAAGTCTTATTGCTGAAACGCTTGTTATCAGAGAACTGTGCTGTCAACCGCATAAATCTGCTACTGCAAACGCCAATGACCTATCTCAATTAGTTGTAAGGGAACTCGCAGTGGTGTTCCCAAACACAACATCTTTATCATCCGAACCGGATTCCCCATCAATTACTCCCTGCTAAGGCTCTGTCTCATCTCTCCCGTGTTCCCCTCACTCCCTCTACCACCTTTCCCTCTCATCCTAAAGTTCATTAGAGGACAACCCTGGTGCCAAGGTCAGCTCATGTGTGCACCCAGAGCCATATATCCAGTATCACCATTTACACCCAGCACATTCAGAGTGGCTGCTATAGGTATGTAGAAGCACTGTAAGTAACCACGCAGGTTACATGTGGAGTCTGTGTGTGTGTGTGTGTGTGCGTGTGTGTGTGTGTGCATTCGTCCTGTCCGAGACACAGAAGAGGTGTATTATTTACATATTGTCAAGGTGAGGTGATGATGTTAAGCCAGGAGGCAGAGATTGTCCCTTTATACCAGCGGTAAATGCCCAATGTGTAAGCCACGATCTGTTATAAGCCAAGAGTATTTATTAATCAGTAAAACAAGGTGGCTCAATAAATTTCTCTCTTTCATCTGGTAAAACTTTAATAATGCATAAACAACAGATCCCCAACTGACTGCTTCCATTCATAAATGAACGTTTAGTTATTTTGCTTCTGGTATGGTTTAGCGGTCCAGTTGCTAATTGATCATGTCTTATTCCATTCCATTTAATCAAGCAGGAACAAGGTAACAGTTGTTATTCAGATTTATGTAAAGCATTCAAATATTGCGTTGCATCGCAGGCACTTTTAGGGATGTCCCATGATCTAAATCATGGCTCAGTGAGTTGGAAAACATTACATTTAGAAAGAATTTGATGTATGCTGAGTGACAATCTATCCAAATTGGTTAAAATCCGGCAATCCCTCCTTGTCTATTTAAAAAATTCAAAATGGTGATATGACACATTCTAGAATGTGCTACCGTTGTCCTCATCTTGTTACGTGTGTTTGTGAGATTCATGTGCTGTCACCTACATCATAGTTGTGGGGGGGGAGGGTTTTGGCCTTTTTTCTGCTCTGTCTTTGTTGTTCTTTGTTCCTACGTACTCAACATTAAAGTGTTTGTATAGATCTAACCAAAAATATTTGAATTTATTCAAATTTAAGTAACAATATCTGAAACAGAATGAGTTGTTGCGGTGTTGTTTTATAGGAAACGTTTCAGAAAAGGAAAATGAAAAGGCTGAAAAGAATACTTTCCACAATTAATCTGAGCTGTAAATTCTTAAATTCTTGAACATTGACGACACATTATAAAGAACATCAAAGGTGCTAAAATTCCAACTGTCACATTCCTAAAATATGAGTGAAATCTCAATAGAACTTTTTAAACTGACACGTCTTTCATTTTATTGTTGCTTATCCAGAACACCTGCCCCAAGCATCACCTCCTACCTCAGCCAGTGCTTTTTTAAACAGGCAACCTGACTTAACGCAAAAGCACACACCCAATACTAAGCAGAGTTTCTGCTGAGGTTCCTATATGTCCCAGGAAGCTCTGCAGCTGTGGAGCTACTTATCAACATTAAAGAGCTTATCTTCAGACCAGTTAGCTTAATGTCTAAAGAGCCATTTGAAACATCATGCACCAAAGCGTCTTCTCTTTTTTCACCAGACACCAAAGTCAAGTACGGGCTGCAAATTGTGAAGTGAAATTGGGCCGATGCTATACATTTTTTGTTATTTTTGACAAAACTATTAAATGCATTTACAACCGTTTTGAATTAAAACAGTATTGTAATATTTATTTGAGTGTAGAGCTAGTGATCTAGCACAAGCACAGCTTCTGACAGCTCCTTGGCCTTTTGGTAGCTTCCCCCGTGACCTTTACATGCACTGTCAAGGGTGCACACTTACCCAACCAAGGTATTGACATTTATTTTAATTAATATTTCTCGTTAGAGAAATCAGCCATTTGTTTTTCCCTTAACTGTTGTTGATTACAAGATCTTATTGAAGGCAAAAATAAGCGTCCAACAAATATGGAATTTAATAAGGGTTTTTGACTTTTCATATCCACTCTTAGGTAACAAAGTCTTCATACACGATCTTATTGTGCAGCTGGTACAGCTGAGACTGTAGCTATGTTGTAGTCAATGACCCTAAGGACATCTAGCACATCATCTGTGTTGATGGGCCATGATCTGGTAGCACGGATCTGGGCGCTCCATTTTTTAAATGTTGTTTGCTGCTCCGATCCTGAACGGGACAGTGTTCAAACAGGTGCCCCATCTGTGGCAGGGCTATTGTGACATGGTTCTCTGCCTCAAATTGGGTATAGAAGTTATTTTGATAATCTGGTGTGCTTGCATAGCCTGGCAGTTCATGGTTGGGTACATCTAATAGCTAATAGTTCGCTAGCCTTGTCATATCTGTCAAACGTTTCCCGGCTTGTCAGAAGTTGTAATGTGAGATTTATTATATGCGACCAGATTTTGTCCTGTACTCGAAAGCAGCATTTGAACGTTTACCGTTAACAGGTGAACCCAGAAACACAATCCAGGTGTGATAACAAAACAGTCCTCTATTTCGTAGTTCTCTATTCGCCTGTTGCTGTTAACGACACAGGCTGACTAGGTCTGTACCATAATATTACAGGTGAATTCTTTAGCTTTACGGTCAAATAAATTGTTTGTTAGTAAATGTAATTCAATGTGTGATTTCCAGCTGAACAATCCTTTAGAAGCAAAACATTGTAACCGAAAACAGTCGAAAACAAACATTTTACTTACTATTTAAATACTTGGTGCTCAATGAAGAACATAAACAATAAGTTGGCTTTTTTCTGCATTTAGTTTCCTTTCTAACAAATAATTTCGCACATATCTGCTGTTTGTCTCATCTTCTGATTCACATACAAAGCTTGTCATTTTGAACAGATGCACCTGTCAACGTACTGACACATCTGCAATCTGGTTGACAAAACAAAGAGTTGTACATAAGGGGAGCGGAATAAAGAGGCATTTAAGTGACAAGTCTTCCCTAAATTGATTCCATTTGATAGAACAAGGTCCCCGAGCACAGAGGAGTACTGGATGGATGACACCAATGGCATCAATTGCCTCATCTATCTCTCACCTGGCAGAGATTTAACTACCTGCTCTTTCCAGCACCTCCTTCTACTTGGCTCCTCTCCAAGGACAATATTAATGACCAGGAGACCAATGTTTAAAGAGCGAGCTATGAGGTGTGCGGGGGGGTTGGATCTGTGTATATGCCTGTCACCTGAGTGACCAATGCCAGAGGATGATTCCAGTGTGTTAATAGAGGTCAATGACCTCTGCGTGTCTGCAATGATCAGAGAACCACAGGACCAGAGGTTCCTGCCGTTGGGGAGATGGTGTAGCCAGAGAGGTGAGACGCATTGCACAACACCCCATAGATCATCAATAGAGAAGGTTATTCTTCACATAATCTAATGGATTAAAGACATACTTAGGTAAACATACAATCATGTCCAGAATGTAGTGTGGACTGTCGTTTGTTTTCACCATGGTTTTACTCAAAAATGCTCTTCATCTCATACCTTGATTATACTGACACAAAAGCACAAATACCTTCTCTTGGCAATGTCCTTCAAAAAAGTGTAAAAATGAAAGCGAAACGTGTAAGTGAAACTTGTTTTCTTGTTGCAACCCCTGTTTTGTGTTTTTTGGCTGAATCATAAAATGTCAAATGTCTGGTAGATTTAGGCCAGCTGATAGCTGACACAGAGATGAACAAAAATGACAAAAATAAACTGAATTGATTTGGTAATGAGTTCAGTTTTGTTTTACTTTCTTGTAATTGGCTCTGTTCTGAAGGTGGCCTCTGTATGTATGGAGAGAAAAACAAAAAACCCCATTAGAAAACAAAAAAAAACATTTCAGAAAAACTCCCGACTAAATTAACTTAAAACATTTTGTTTTCCCCCTGAATCTTTTTTATAATGGTGTTTTTTATGCCGGCTGTTGGAATCAAACGATTTGGGCTATAAACAAATATGTTTAAAATACTCTCTGTGAAGTCTTGCTGTGGGAAAAAGTGGGAACAATCTTTTAAGGAGCCATTTGAAGGAGGAAATTCCTGGGGATTTTCTATGAATAAAGTGCACGGGATGCCATTACTGATAAACACCTGAAAATGGAGACATGGCCACATGGCTCTAGAATTGTTTTCCTGAACCACTCCGATAAAGGAACCCTCCCACACCTTTAGTATCATAATTGATATTTGACTGTTATATGAAATCTAAATAGTTTATATGCTTTTATATTGGCCATAGCAGTATAGAACAGATGTAATGTCATTTCAAATATTCTTCTAACACCGACAATCCACAGGGGTCCAAATTTCAATCACAATGCGTCTCATGTTCATTGGAAAACAATCGATTTGTTAATTTACTACAAGCTGCAAATGAAAGGGAAATACACCATTTCAAATTAGACTGTGTTTCAGGGCGGTAATATATAGATAATAGAATTCTTAAAAGTAGAAATAACTGCTTCCCATCTCTGCCCCGATACTGCACATTTCAGCATCAAACTTTCAACACATAATAATAGCTGTAACAAATAAACCCACATGTCAAGGTATTGCACAGTGATTCATAGTTTCTAAATACCAACTTCTTCCTGACAGTTATGACAATGCGAGCGGCTGTTCCCCGTGATGTGTCATGGTTGTTCACTGTGGTTGTGTGACTGGTTGTGCGGACTGACATTCTCACCTGGAGGAGATCCCGCTGATCTCCTCCATCTGAGACGAAAACGCCACTGCTGTCACTTAGCTCTGCCCGCAGCCAATCAGGACAGGTCGACGTCCGTATTCTCTTCACGAGTGATGACTGACCCCGTAGCCCTGCGCGGGCAGGCTTTTGCTCCCACCCTACGCTAACACATTATGTGGTTGTTCACAAAATCGTGATCATAGAGTGAATATTGAAATATCCGGCGTGTTGTTTTTCACAATGCATAAAACATTAGCTGAAGCTGCTCCCCAAATTTCATCTGCATTAGTGATGAATGATTCATAACGAGAGCATCACTGATGCCAGGCACAATGTCACCAAATGCGCTTGCCCAATAACATCTGTTGTTGTTGTAGTTGGTTCAGCCATCATGTTTTATCTTATGAAGTCGGATAGCCTACAGCACAGGTGCTGTACGTACCTTGTTTGTGTGACTGGCATTCCTCCCACTACTTGTTAACGTCATTCTCAATGTCTTTGTGAACAGGAAGAGGTCTTTTTAACGTCTATTCAATGTTTTTTTTTAACAGGAAGACGTCTTTTTAACGTCAGTTAAATGCTTTTTTAACAGGAAGATGTCTTTTCAACGCTCTTTGCTCAGTTGGTCTGTAGTATTTCTCAACCGACCGGCATCAACAAGTCACCTTAAGTTATCTCTTTGCACCATCCTGATACATCAACACTCTCACTACAGAACTAGTCACTGTCCATTCACCTGGGTGCTGTGTGAAGACGGAGGTAGAAGTTCAGTCAGTGACTTCTACTTAATCCAGCGTCAATTTCCAGACCTTTGGATGGATGGATGAGTCACTTACAAAAGAGAGACAGTGAACAACAGGAGCTAATGGCCCAGACACGTCGCTCTCGGCTGATCGAACCCTGTTTACACAGCATGGCAGCAGGGACACATTTGAAAGACAGAGAGGGATGAGGCCATTTCCGAGTTTCTAGTTAGTCAAGAGGGAGGGGAGGGTTGGACTATAGGGTTGTCTTTAGGATTAATGTCAGAGGACAGACAGACACTGATGCTGCACATGACAGGGTGTGATATACAACAATAGCTGTAGTCCCTAGATTGACAGTATTGTGGTGTGTATGTGTGTGTATGTGTGTGAGACAGTGTGACAGTGTAAGTGAGGTGTGATGAAACCAGTCCAGAGAGCTACCTCATTGTCTTTGTCCTGGCTGTACGCTGACGACATGAGCAGGTGGGTGTGTCTCACAGCTCAGGCAGATGTTGATCTTCTCCTTGACGTGCTCCTCACACATCAGCTGATGTTGTTTCTCCACCTTGGTTGGGTTCACAGTCCTGCAGGGAAACACAAGGTACAGCCTTAGACACACATTTTTAATCACGAACACAATTCACAACCAAATAGGATTTGACTAACACAAAGGCCCTCATATTTCTTTACACTTCAGGGTGAAATAGCAGCTTGTTAGCTTCATAGATAGATAGACTGCCCCTGACTGCTGAAACAGGGCAGAAATACAGGGCAGTACTACAGGGCAGAAATACAGGGTAGAAATACAGGGCAGAAATACAGGACAGTACTAAAGGTCAGAAATACAGGGCAGAAATACATGACAGTACTACAGGGCAGAAATACAGGGCAGAAATACAGGGCAGAAATACAGGACAGTACTACAGGGCAGAAATACAGGGCAGAAATACATGACAGTACTACAGGGCAGAAATACAGGGCAGAAATACAGGGCAGTACTACAGGGCAGAAATACAAGGCAGAAATACAGGGCAGAAATACAGGACAGTACTACAGGGCAGAAATACAGGGCAGTACTACAGGGCAGAAATACAGGGCAGTACTACAGGGCAGAAATACAGGGCAGAAATACAGGACAGTACTACTGGGCAGAAATACAGGGCAGAAATACAGGACAGTACTACAGGGCAGAAATACAGGGCAGAAATACAGGACAGTACTACAGGGCAGAAATACAGGGCAGAAATACATGACAGTACTACAGGGAAGAAATACAGGGCAGAAATACAGGGCAGTACTACAGGGCAGAAATACAAGGCAGAAATACAGGGCAGAAATACAGGACAGTACTACAGGGCAGAAATACAGGGCATTACTACAGGGCAGAAATACAGGGCAGAAATACAGGACAGTACTACAGGGCAGAAATACAGGGCAGAAATACAGGACAGTACTACAGGGCAGAAATACAGGACAGTACTATAGGACAGTACTACAGGGCAGAAATACAGGACAGTACTATAGGACAGTACTACAGGGCAGAAATACAGGACAGTACTACAGGGCAAGTTACTTGGCCCACTAATGTAGGCATGTGATATCACCACTGCAAAAAACTGTCACCCAGTTGACGTTCAGACAAAATGAGAATGAGTACTCAGCGATTGTTCCCATTCTTTCCCTAATAATACAACATGATGCCTATTTAGCATTGAAATATAAATATATATATTTTCAAAATGGCACATTTAATATTGAATAGCTTGTATGTACTGTTAAAGATACCAAGTACAAATATTTTTCAATATGGCCCTAATGTGCTTTTACATCACCCGTCCACAATCAGCAGTCGCAAAGACCAGTACTGCTCTCTACTGGTACACAGACATTACTGCAGTAGTGTGTCCAGATCTCTGACCCACAACATCAATAAAGCAACATGAAGCTAAGCTCCAGCACAGGTAAACAGAGAATAGAAAGCTGGACACAAACACCAACAATTTCAGCTGATATTCCAACAAAAAACAAATATCTTCTGCTTGCAGATGTATATGATATTCTCCACTAGCATGTTCCTCTGTAGGCCAAACACACCCCAGATAGCAAATGACATCTGGCCCAGAAGTGGCCCACATCTTCCACATTCTTCTGGCCCACATACCGCATGGAATGACTCAACCTGAGCGTGGCAGCTAGAAGTCAGCCACAACCGGACCAGATGTGGGCCGGATATGTATGCTATCTGGGACCATGTCGGTACAACACAGCCTTGTAGCAACATGACAGACAACCGAAGCGACCCCCCTTGGAGATGGCCGTTGAGTCCCCCAGGACTGCCACAGCGACAGCCTGGGTTGGGAGCGGCGTAGAGGGCTAAGTTAGCGGGGTATCACACATCTCTCTCCCCGGGGGGTAGAAGACAGCTGTTTGACACGGACATGTTGTGCCCTCAAGCGGGAATCAAAATAGGATTCTGCACTGAGCAATGCTTAACACTGGGTACTGACCCAACCACTGAGCCGGGACCTTTTGCAGAAAAACATTTAAAAGTTTTACAGTCACTAATCTAACAGCAATATACGATATACGGATATATATGGCATATATCACATAAATAATAATCTAATTTGTAATAAAATTTATTACAAACAGAATCTCACTATCTATCTGCTTTGCCAAGAATATCAGTTTGATTTTGTTCTGTTCACCGTATTATTTAAGAGGAATGAATTACATAACATGCCAAAATAATTAAAGATGATAATTTAGTTTTCTTTTTTCAAATATATCTTTATTTGAATTTACATTACTAGCTGTTTTTGTTTTGTTTTTCACAGCAGATTGATGAAACGGTGTTTGTGTAGGCTGTAAATTGTTAGAATGGCTTTATGAATTCTTCAGATTACTAATGACAGGAAATATTTCCATTTATTTTACACAATGGTCTGCATTTTCACACAGTTTCATCCATCTGCCGACGTTGTCGCCATTTCTCATTTCAACCGTTTCTGTGCGTTCGCATGGGTCAGAGTGTCCGTGAAGGACAGCACATTTTCCCCGTCAAGTTTGCCAATTCTTTCGCTGAGAGATCTTCTTTAGTGCGTCCGCCATGTTTATAAATCAGGCCCCTGGTCCTATGATACTCTGACTGCGAATGTCTCAAGAAGAAACACCCAGGGATGTCCCCGTGCCCTTCCTCCATCCTCTAGATCTTTCTGTCACAATATTACTTGTATCACTCTTGCTTCTCCTCCACCCCAGAAACCCACCTTCCAGGAACAAATATATAGTCATAGTTTGTCCTGGGCAGGGTTGCCGTCCAAGTTACACGACACTCTGGATAGATAGCCACTGGGATACCCAATTTACAGATTCACAACACGAACCGCTATATGAAACGATTCATCGGCTACATCTGTGATAGGCTGACTGAGAGACGGACAGTTGGACAGGCAGGCTGTTCTAGGCTTACAGACTGGAGACATCAGTGGGGTGTCTGGATGTGTTGGGTGCCACTGAGTCACGGGGGTGAGCGGGGATAGCTGGCACAGTCCTGGAGGCAGAACACACTGCATCTGACATCACATGTGCAATGATGTCAGGCTAACAGTCACTCAATAACAGTCACTCAAAAGTCATTATCTGAACAATGGTAGTCATGTGGCATCCTACCAATATGTTCATATTTATGGATACATGGTAGCAGTTTGGGGCCCATATAAACTCATTAACTTTATCTACCTGCTCACTGTACCTTCTATTAAAATGTACAGACGGACGAGCAAAACTTTAAAGCCGGACTGTGGTCCCGTAGGCCTTAGCTAAGTAACCTATGAACCTGGAAATACTTTCTCTTATTCCCATCCCATGACTACTAGCATATGACCCGTAACTAGCCACTTCCTGGTTACTTAACCGATGAGTCCTTTGCTGAGCTACTAATAAGCTTAAATAGATATTTATAGGACAGGGAGCCCTGTAGTCTGTCTGCACCAGCCCAGTATACTGTACCAGCTCACAGCCAAACCCCATTCACAAATTTCCTGCAGGCTGCTTTCTTTTTACATGAGTAGCCAAGTCATCCTTTTACAGCGCAGACAGTGTCAATTAATTAATCAATTAATGTACTGGCAGCAATGCTGCTATTCCTGATCCAGGAGATGTTTTGGGAACTTGCAGTTGTTATTGCAGTAATTCAGAACTTGTCCAATGAGGACAGATGGAGAGAACAGAGAATGGAGAGTATTCGTCGTCCTGTATCTGGTTCAAAATAACACAGAGGTCAAAAACTGTAAAAATCCCCCTTCTTTTAATTGAATCAATTTCATTATATAAATACACATTTACAGATCATTTTTGTTCATGAGGAGTCATGGTGAACAACGAATGACACAATGAATGCTGACAAAACTAAAATCATCTATCATTTCAGTGACAGTCTACATAGTCCCTTGTTCCCTATGTCATTTAGCGGAGGGATGAGATGGGGATAGTCCTGCCCCCTAGACTCAGAGCAGACAGATAAACACTGTCTGCCTTCTACCATAGACCAGAGCCATTCTGGTCTGGCCAGTAAGGACATCGCCTTGCTACTTCGTCTGTTAACCAGTTGCCCAAACCGGTTGAGGACCCTTTGGCTAGTGTACAGTCCGCTCTTTGTCAGTCAACAAGATTTATTAAAACAGCTCTTTCAGGGTCAGTTTTTAATTTGGTTGGTGGTTTCTAAACATTGTTGCATTTACAATGTAAATGAAATGCGATTTTTTTATTTGACAAATAATTTTTGTAACAATCGCTTTTAGCACACAAGAATATGTCTTAATCCTCTGAGCCCAGGAAACTATTATGTTTAAATGCAGCACATGTATTATGGTGTGTAAAACAAAAAGACTGAGATGTCAGGAGGTGTTTGGCTAGAAAATTAACAAAACGAAAAGGTGAATAAAAGTGCTAGAAATTCCAGGAAGAAATTAAAGCTATTGATAAATAATTCTATGTAAACACTTAGGAGAGCAAAAACATCCAAAGCTACAAAAGATAAAATGGCTGCTTGACATAAGTTGATGACATCATTTCTGTTTTGACTAACTTAAGCGTTGTTCTTCGCCCTAAACATAAGGTGGTTGAGTACCATGTAAGTCCCATGTTCTAGCCCCTCGTGAGGAAACACAGAATGCCCTTTAAAAATTACAAAGAAAAACCAGGCAGAGGATGACTGACTGACTATAGCCCTACATGAACAAACTACAACTGTGTACATTGTTGTGTACGCATACACACAGGCACACACAAACAGACACACACACACATGCACTACCCAACCCATTCAATGGTTGTCTCTTCTGATGTCAAAACATTGACAGAAACCTGGCTCTGCCCCCTCTGGGCCATAAATAGAGCTGACTTACATTACATACAGATACTAACCCTGCAGAGGAACACGCCTCCTCACAGAGACAACGCAGTAAGGACTGAGCATGAGATTTAATATGCCTGGTTCGTAATAGTAGTCATGTAAGTCTTTAGCCCATAAAACAATGAACATGGCTGGGTCCACCTAACCCCATGCAAAAGAAACCCGGTGTGTTACTTTATACGAGTGCATCACCGTTGTACACATCTGAAATCACATCAATCACATCTGAAAAGTCTCTAAAATCATCAGTAATGCGATCTGTCTGTAGGCTGTGCAAAAATCCAGTGGTCATATAAGATGTGACATAGCACTTAGTGGCTGGATCCAACACAGCTCCCCACATGAGCTCCTTTATCACTGTTTTAAAACACCAGGCTACAGGGAGAATGCAAAGCAACACCACATTAAGTAGACAGTGGGCCTCAGCTGTAGCTAGTAGTCAGCTCCACCCAGTAAGATGGTCCTCTGCAGTAGCTAGTAGTCAGCTCTACCCAGTAAGATGGTCCTCTGCTGTAGCTAGTAGTCAGCTCCACCCAGTAAGATGGTCCTCTGCAGTAGCTAGTAGTCAGCTCTACCCAGTAAGATGGTCCTCTGCTGTAGCTAGTAGTCAGCTCCACCCAGTAGGATGGGCCTCTGCTGTAGCTAGTAGTCAGCTCCATCCAGTAAGATGGGCATTGCACCGGTCCAGGGGTTCAGTTAGCAGTTAGTCACTGGACCCATATGTTAGCTGATGGCCCCTTGGAAATGAGCATTTACCCACTTGAAATGGTTCAGAAGTGCATAGTTGACCCCATGGTTTTAAAAGTGCATAGTAGAATGTACACATAGACCACAATGGAACATATTCTCCGGTTAGCTCTAGTGGAATGAGGAAGACCTCTTTGGGAGATTTAGTGGCATCAAGTTTGGCTTCGGTCTAACTAACAGAACTATGACAACAATTGGCAATTAAATGACGCTAGCGACCCAAGTACTGTCTTGGTGAATGTCTTCTTAGGTCTTTTCCGAGTTGACGGGCATACACACAGGGCATCTACATACAGGGTGTAGAGTTGGGGAATTGCAGGGATGGGGGTGGTATGGTTGGTGAAGTTGAAGGAGGTGTGGTATATATGTGCCAGTGTGGTACAGCAAGGGCATGCAGTTCAAATGTAACACATGCACTTTGTCTGGGAGATTTCACATCTTCTGATCCATGCTTTAGCATCGGGGAGGTAGAAGGTTTGGCTCACTCCATTTATGACACAAGCATCAGACTGAACTTATAGAGACTCGAATTCCACAACTCTAACAGCTTCTACCAAAGATCACAACAGAGAAATAAGAGTAGAAACAGAGGAACCACAGGGACAGGAGATCCACTCCTCAGTTTGGTGGAAAAACAGACACACATGTCACATGTATTGCTTCTGTCCATTAGGCTAGACCTGTGTTATAGTACGGAGGGGTAGACTGGCTGACTGGCACTGGTGATGGCTGGCCTGTCTGGCTGCTGGGGGCGCCAGGCTTGGGCCCACCATATGGAAGGGCTCCAGCGGGTAGACATGGCTGGGAGAGAAGAGTCACTGCAGGGGCTTGGATGTGGGCTGTCTGGCTGTTGGCTGTGAGGTCTCTGGAACCTCTATGTCAATGGAATGTGGCTGGATCACAATAGGGGCACGTGGACCTGGAGGAAGAAATGTAACTGGGTTAGAGTCAAGGGATAAATAACCCCCCAAAAATACATGTTAGCTGTATGTTCAAGTCCCGAGCTAATGGGTAATGGGATAACCTATATATAGACTGCATGCAAGAATAAAGGTCAATAAACAAACAGCAAACAAACAGGCAACAATGATCACAATTCATTTCACATGTAAATGACTAGGACTTTGTAATGATCAAGTAACATATTAGGATTCTGTACATTTGGAATTATGATCACTGGAAGGCAATTGAAAACAACCAACCAATCAGAACAGAAACATCAGTACAGGATCATGTACCCAGTTGCCAGTTGCAGGTCAGTATGTGTACCTTCGCCACACCAGAAAGCAGTCAGGCTAGGGCTACATGGACAACAGAGGGTGTTCACTGGCTGTAGGCCTGCTAGTCTAAACAGCTGTGTTAACTCTAGCGACAGGAAGCTGCTAACCCTTAAGTCAAACCATTGCCCCCTGGGAGTCTCTGTAGCAGCCCTCGCACCTCTCCAATTCGGAGGCGTTTGGGTCAAAAGATTTTCGTTGACAACTAAAATAATCAAATCATTTACTGCTCTACTGCAATAAGTCATGTTAAGAAAGTGTCTCCTTAACAAATTTTATCTGATACCAGTTTGACATGATTATGTCTACCTGCAGTGTCAACAATATGTCACCTCCAAAGACTCTTGCCAGACACAGCCCACTTAAAACCTGTCCTCAGGTGAAACCCGGCTTGGAAGTTTTCACAGTTCCATAAAGGTGGTGTTCAGTAGGCGCAAAATGTTTGAAAACAAAGAAATGCTATATGAGTATATCCAGTGAACGCACATGATTCTGTTTTCCGTTGCAAAAAGTGTTTGCTCTGGACTTCCCCACTGAACTGGACCATGTGTGTATCAGGAACCTACCTGCCCTCACCTGGCGATGCTCATCCACACTGTCACTTCCCTGTTAGAGGACATCATCCACATGCAGCATAGATGGGAAGCACAGAGCACTGCTTAGAAAGACCCTATGAACCCCTACATGAACCCCTACACGAACCCCTACATCAACCCAGCCACACTAGAACACATGGAAATGAACCTCTGGTAAATAGACACGTTGCGCTGTCATGGTGTTAAGCAAACCAACCAACCAATCGCTGCATACGTAATAGGTGTGAGATGAAACACACATGTGGCTGGACGTGGCGGTTCGTCCACGCTGCTCTCTACTGTGGTACGCACATTTCCCTGCCTCCTATGACAAGCAATGGTGACCCTGTTAGTGGCTCAGCTAACAAGCCTCGGGGAGGCAGATACCCCTGGGTCAGGCCTCCGGGAGGCAGATACCCCTGGGTCAGGCCTCCGGGAGGCAGATACCTCTGGGTCAGGCCTCGGGGAGGCAGATACCCCTGGGTCAGGCCTCCGGGAGGCAGATACCCCTGGGTCAGGCCTCCGGGAGGCAGATACCCCTGGGTCAGGCCTCGGGGAGGCAGATACCCCTGGGTCAGGCCTCGGGAAGGCAGATACCCCTGGGTCAGGCCTCCGGGAGGCAGATACCCCTGGGTCAGGCCTCCGGGAGGCAGATACCCCTGGGTCAGGCCTCCGGGAGGCAGATACCCCTGGGTCAGGCCTCCGGGAGGCAGATACCCCTGGGTCAGGCCTCGGGAGGCAGATACCCCTGGGTCAGGCCTCCGGGTGGCAGATACCCCTGGGTCAGGCCTCGGGAGGCAGATACCCCTGGGTCAGGCCTCCGGGAGGCAGATACCCCTGGGTCAGGCCTCCGGGAGGCAGATACCCCTGGGTCAGGCCTCGGGGAGGCAGATACCTCTGGGTCAGGCCTCCGGGAGGCAGATACCCCTGGGTCAGGCCTCGGGGAGGCAGATACCTCTGGGTCAGGCCTCGTGGACACCGGGACAAACAGGGACAGTGTTAATAGCATTGGCCGAATGGCTCTTAGCCAACCAGTCTGATATATCATTGCTTGGTCACCTAAACACCATAGACTGCTGGTGTCTATTGTAAACAGATAATGTATGGTGGGTTGCTGTGAAATCAGTGAAAATGGTTCAGGGTCTATGTGTTCTTGCTGGCAAGGTAATGAGATGACGACTGGGCCAATAAACCACAAACTACGCCTTACAAACAGATCCCATCCACTCAAACACAAGGGCAACAAATGATTAGTACAGATTTGTTAAAGATGGACCACACAGAATCGACATACTTTGACCAGCTTTTAAGGACAATTTTTAGCGATTAAAAAAGAAGACTCCATGCCAAGGTTAGGTTCTCTTAACTCAATACAAGCTTATCAATGCAGTCATGCTCAAGACACTTGTAAGCGACAGGGATGACATATATGCAACACCATACAAACAGATAGGACAGGTAGTGATCCAGCGATCGCAGATCCAGCGGCAGTTAACTAGCGGCACGGCATGTCACCGGGAGCAAACAGGGTGTTGAGACAGTGCTTGGACTGGGGCTGGGACCGTGGCAACATGCACAGGAGGCGTGGCAGATGGACAACACAGCGCCGATGAGATGAGTACAGCGAGTAAGTCGGGTAAACTGAGCGAGGGCTTACAAGTCATTTAGACTCCGGCAACGTTTCTCCTGGGTTCTCAGCTACTACTGGACTGGCTGGCTTCTCAGCTACGGTACTGGCTGGGCCTAGACTGATGGGTACAGCCACCGGGCCTGTTACACTGATGGGTACAGCTACCGGTGTGGGCTGCCCAATGATTACCGTGTCACCTACTGGATAAAGACACACAGACGCACAAAAAACACCTCTTTCAGAACATGATCAACAAGTTGATGGAGATGTGGAGGAGAGTCTACCGGTCTAACTTGGTTTGGTAGGTTGGCTTTTCGAGTTTAGGATGGGGACTTGTAGCCACTGTGATTGCGTATCACTCCATGGAAGAAAAACAAAGCAATTAGGAGAGTACTCCTCGAAACTGTTCTGATCTGAGCTTTCCTGCAGCTGTGTACACAGCAATACGAGTCAATGAGTGTGAGTCACCAGGCAAGGACACAAAAAAGGACCCGGCCCAGAAGACATATTGTGGACAAAAGGGCCTTCAAGGTTCCACTTTTGAATGTCTCTCATCCTGGATCTACACAGAGAAGTTATGATGGGTAGGGGTGAAACTGGGAGCTTCTGGTTGGGTTTGAAATGATGGATAAAAAACACAACAATTCAAACTGTTCCTGTTACTACAAACATTCAAAGCTTTTACATAAAGTACCATCCATTTTCTATCCTTGTGTTAAAGGAGGTTTGTGCACAACAGACAAGGTCGTATATCCTCACTGAATTTTCTGATTGATTGAAATAAATAAAAACCAGTCCGATAATATTAATCTTATTCATCATATTCTCTCATTCAGTGTCATCTATATATACACACCTCTACAGATATCCATCCCACAGCCTCCATTCCTGCTCTGGCCCATAGCCTCCCCCCTGCTCTGTCCCGCAGCCTCCATCCCTGCTCTGGCCCACAGCCTCCATCCCTGCTCTGGCCCACAGCCTCCCCCCTGCTCTGTCCCGCAGCCTCCATCCCTGCTCTGGCCCACAGCCTCCATCCCTGCTCTGGCCCATAGCCTCCCCCTGCTCTGTCCCGCAGCCTCCATCCCTGCTCTGGCCCTCAGCCTCCATCCCTGCTCTGGCCCACCGCCTCATCCATCCCGGCCCATCGCCTCATCCATCCCTGCTCTGGCCCACAGCCTCATCCATTCCGGCCCACAGCCTCATCCATTCCGGCCCACCGCCTCATCCATCCCTCATCCATCCCTGCTGGCCCACAGCCTCACCCCTGCTCTGGCCCACAGCCTCATCCATTCTTCTGTTGGCCCTAAAATAAATTCAGGCTGCCAAAACCCCACCTGTGTACTCAGTAAGACACTATCATGTAATCCTACCCATGTCAAGCTTCATACACAATGTCCAAAACAGCTACTCACTCCCGAGCCCCACCCATCAAACAACTCACGAGCCCCACCCATCAAACATCTCGTGGGCCCCACCCATCAAATGACTCCCGGGCTGTTCTCACCTCCGTCCGTCTCTGCTTTGATCTGGGCCTCCAGGTCCTCTGGGTCCACGTACTGGTAGTTGTCATCTTCCTCTGGCGGCTTGCATTTCCCGCAGCAGAAACAGCAGCAGCAACAGCAGCAGCAACAAGAGAAGACAGTGCAACACAGGGCCATGGTCTGCAATACAAGTGAATACCACACAAACACACACAGGTATTGTCACTCAGGCTCTTTCCCACTCACACAGCCAAGCAGGGACGGCCTCCGCCATCATTCTGCTCCCCTGAGTACTCATCTTTGGTAAAACTCAGAAGTTCGAGACAGATTGCCGGTGCTAAAGCCTAAAATCCGCTAGATCCGGCAAAGGCGCGTTTCGGGTTTGTTACATCTTTCACACGGCGTCAGAGCCCACTGGGAGCTTTTCAGAAGCAGAGCACTGTGAGGCGTCCTCATGAGTAAGAACAAACTACTTTACCTGTCCGATGTTCCTTTTGATTTTGTATTTTCTCTATGCTATTCGGGGGCAATTTTTTTTTTTATCTGGTTTAATTGTGTTTATTGTTCAAAAGTCCAACTTTGTTGTATTGTAGCTGACAAAGTTAAAGATTTGTAACTGTTGCTAAAAATAAATGTATCCTCAATTATTCTGTACCTATATTTCAACATTAACATTAACATTGTCTGTGAGCAGGAGGAGAACACTGGCATTTTGCATTTAAACCTTACGACTTGGACGCGGCGTCCGGCAAAAATAAACTGGACACCCAATATGTACCTTTTTAAAGCAACATATAATGAAATATATGCAACGCTCACAATGATTCTACTAGCCGTATATATTATACACTACAGCATAAAACGAGAACAGGTTTTGGTTGTGTTTTTGCTTTGCAGATGGAGACTGTGAGTAGACCCATATCTCTGCCTTCTCAAATTCAGCATCAAAAGGTGATACATCTCAGACAGATGAGCAGAAACACACAGACATCTGTAAAAGCATACTGACAGGTTCACAGTGAGCCAACTAGGACGACGCGGCTAGACCGTGGCAAACCTGGGCTCGGTAATGAGATGCTGTCCTCACCTTAAACCACCACTTGGACATGAGGAAGTAGTATTTGACACTCTCCTCTCCAAACTGCTCCGACACGTAGAGACCCATGGACCCATACTCGTCATAGATCCTCCTCTTGCCATCATCGTTCAGGATAGAGTTGGCGTTGTTGATCACTTTAAACTTGTCTGCAGCCTCCGGGTTGTCTGGGTTCTTGTCTGGGTGGTACTTTAACGCTAGTTTCCTGTGGATAAGGATTAGATGCGCCTTAGTCGCACGACCACATACACATCCTTAATCCGCTATGGAGATTAAAACAGTTATTCATCTGTGTCTGATAGCCGATTACAGTGGATTTGTATAAAGCAAAGACCGACATAACATTGAACACATTTTAACCTGTAGGCTCTCTTTATGTCCTCAGCTGAAGCTCCCTTCTCCAAGCCTAGCACCTTGTACAGACTCTCCCCTGTGGTTGACATCTTCCTCTGGGGGCCTGGACGGTTTGGCTCTCCTGCGCCTGCCGTGGCCATGGCTGAAATCTGCAAGACACAGACACACACACACACACACACACACACGCACACACGTTGAGTTTCTGCAGAGCCCTGACAGGCCTAACCAGGTCAAATTCTCCATTTTACTTCACAAGCAGTATCCATGAGATAACAAGCAGCACTATTTTGTTTTTTAAACTTGGCTGTGGTTACATTTGTGTGTGTGTGTGTTTGTGTGTGCGCAATAGTTATTCTTCCTCTGGAAAACACATTGTGAGTGCTCCTTTAGGAGGTTAGAGTTTCCTTAATTAAAAACGGACATACCAACACCCCAACACAAAGTCCTAAAACTGGAAGTTAAATTGCCGGTGCCATAAATAACATTAGCTGGCTAACTGGCGAAATGGCCAATTGCAGTCTCTTACTCAGTTTTGTTCATTTGTTAAGTAGTTATTCATAGAGCTGGCTAACCAGATAGCATAGGCTGTTAGCAATAGCCAATCTCATGTTAGGTCCTCCTCTTGGTGACACCAACAGAAGACTCCGAAGGGAAACACAGAGCCTAGAAATGTACAGCCCTAACACGCTGGCATGTATGATGGAACATCAAACACAGAAACACAGCATTCTCGCCAAATGTCTCAATGCTTTCATGATCACAATCGTACTAGAAGATCTTCTGCAATGGAGCAACCCTGTAAAGTTCATCATGACTCAATTCAATATTCGTCTTAACGGTCAGCATACACTCCTGATTTATAATGGCGGGGACCACAGGAGATGATAACACACATGACCAATTTGCTATAGCAGCGCTGCCTGACCACAACCCGTCCACATAGGGTTTGGAACTGTCCGGGATCACGGTCAGGCAATTCGGTTGATTCATGTGGTTGTGACATTGCTCAGCCAAGTGTACCGTCAGGGAACTAGAGACACCTCTGACTATACTGCACCCATCTGATAAATCCGGCATCAATCCAAGGAGTCTAAATATATTTCTCAACAAGCAAAGCACTATGATGCTGCCCTGTATACAATATGTAAAGGCTTGGCAACCAGTCGTATTCTGAAACCCGCAACATTTAACTGACAAGTAGCCTAGGCCTTTCGGGGGCAGAAGTGTACGTGAAGTAATGCCAAAAACAATAAGGAAATGCATCATCAGTGTGAAACCTCAATGTAAATCCCATGCGATTAAACCCTAGCAGAATGCTGTCAGGGTGACCTCAACACTCTCCACACATAGTGAACAGGACCTTAGACCTTCACCATCCTCAGCCGCGTCACTCTGACTAGTGGAGGCAAGTAATGCCCAGACAGGCCTGAGTTAAAGGCGATTACATTTTGCTGATCACACACAGACTACTTGTATAAGACAACATGGGGCAAACCTAGACTGACAATGGCCTGGTGAGTCACAGTGTGGTTGCCAAGACGAGTGACATTCTATATGAAGTTATTTACAATTTCAACTGAAGTGCCAACTTTTGAGTAGCTGATAGAGCTGGATGCTAATTTAAACATCTCAAAGTAGTCTTTTTCCGGTGTGCTTTATGAGTTACGTGATTAAACTATCCAATCATATCGCAACTTCTGTAAGTTATCTTGGGAAAGTTGGTTAAGGCCCTTTTGCATTCTTGATTTGTTGCAGTAAACAGTTTCCACTTTCCAGCCTAAGACAGTAAGGATGAGCCAGTATTTTTCATATTTACCAGTAGCCCATTAGCCATCTGATCTGAGTCAATAACTGATGGACACTGCCTGGTACACATTCAAACAAGTATGAAGGAGGATGGAGAAACAAAGCATATTATAGGAAACGCAACTGGCATCATCTGAGGAATAGGGAATCTGAGGGTTCAGGTTCAAACCACAGGATTGGGTTTTCTGCTACAGCTCAATGAACAGAGCAATTCAATCGATTTTTCAGGCTTTAACAGGGATGTTAATTAAACCTCATTTAGAAGGATCAATTTTCACATCCACAAATGTATCCCCAGCCGGCACATAAAAATATAGATGAATATATTGATCATTATTATCATAATCATCATCTAGCCCTCAACTAATGGGACAGTGTTCTTCTCAAGCAAACCGTGTCATGTCTTTCTGGCAAAAAAGCCTCCATTACACTGTAACCAAAATAAGCAACCTAACATGTTCCACACTGGAGGCATTAATGAATGGCCAACTAAAACCAGTGATAAATTACCTACCAAGGTCTCTGTTTAGGTCATCAAACATTAGATATTCTATGTTCAATATTTATCATGTTTAAGTGTTCACGCAGACCGTTGTTAATATTTTCCTCCGGCGATTGCGGTCCGCCTATCATTTTCTGTGGTTTGGATTGTACTATTGTGTCCAATAACATGTTTATTATTATAGTAAAATACTCTACATATGCTTCCGTGCCAGTTATACCGCTTCAGGTGAGTGTGTCTTACATAAGACATTCGTTCGACTGATATAGTCCAGCCACCATATGAACATACATATATATACAATGTGACTCTATGGCTGTGACACTAGAAACCGTGAGGCACACTAGGTTTCCGAGAAACATGTGAAGGCTATGGTCATTGTTAGTACATTCACAGGACCTTTGTCCTTAATGTTGCCCAATCCATCGTCATTAAGTTGCACCTGAAAGTGCATGTGGTTTTAACAACTGACCCAGACCAATTGTAGTAGCCTGCTGCCAAGCCACGCCCATGGATCTAAAAATCAGTCCAGGGATATGGAGTCATTACAGCAGGCAGTGAGGAGAAAAACTGTAGAAATAAGAAATAAGAAGACTCAGGACCAGATATTTGGGGGGCTGTAAACTCTGGTGTACTGCAGTAGTAAGGTTCAGATTGCAGCCCTCCGCTCCATCATTAAAAACGCCTGCATCGTCCCTTGCTGTCTATCAAATAAATCTTTAAAAATTCCCACAAAATTCAGCTTTGAAGTAAAAAGCAAACCAGTTAAACATTGGAAATGCAGGCATAATAATCATACCTTTGTCCAAGTTTAAAAGAGAATGCGAAGGAAGGGCTCAGATCTTAAGGTGTCTCCTGTCAGTGCTTGCCAAGTTACAAGTTGCTTCTAACAGTCTATTTTTGGCAGCTATTGTCCAAGTCATTCTCTCTATTGTATTGGTACTTTCATCAACATCCCAGTGATGGGCTGCTTTTCTTCTTCATTGAACAATACAAAGTGCCTGCTGACTCATCTCACTCTTATTACTATATAACAAATATTTTGAAATATTAGATTTTTTCTGACAGGATTTGGTGGTATATGTTGATGAGAGTGTAAGACAATGCATTGAAGACTGCCTGCATAATTACGAGTGACAAAAATAACAAACCTGCAATATGCAAATTAGGCTAATTCATACGACATTCACCAGTAAAATTATATAATATTACTAGTCCCAAATTAGACATTGCGACAGTTTAACCCATGTAAAAGTGACGTTTTCTTAGCTGATTTAGCTCATTTACAGTACGTGGTTTGTACAGTTGGAGGTCTTGGCACCACCACTGCTGATTCCTTGCACAACCATAATCCCTCGCTAATCGCCACATGGAGAATTACTTTCACTGCAATTCTAGCTGGTAACAAGGTGTATATTTTCCTTGCAGAAAGTTAGCAAACGACAAGCAAGTAGAGGCCAAAAATCTAGCCTATCCGATAGCGTTGGTTGTCAATCAAGGGTGCGAACCAATAATTGTTAGCGACGTCCGTGTAGGTGAGGCCGGGTTATCGGTAGCGACATCCGTGTAGGTGAGGGTTGTCGGTAGCGACGTCCGTGTAGGTGAGGGTTATCGGTAGCGACGTCCGTGTAGGTGAGGGTTATCGGTAGTGACGATTATCGGTAGTTGGTAGTGACGTCCGTGTAGTTGAGGGTTATCGGTAGCGACGTCCGTGTAGGTGAGGGTTATCGGTAGCGACGTCCGTGTAGGTGAGGGTTATCGGTAGTGACAATTATCGGTAGTTGGTAGTGACGTCCGTGTAGTTGAGGGTTATCGGTAGCGACGTCCGTGTAGGTGAGGGTTATCGGTAGCGACGTCCGTGTAGGTGAGGGTTATCGGTAGTGACGATTATCGGTAGTTGGTAGTGACGTCCGTGTAGTTGAGGGTTATCGGTAGCGACGTCCGTGCAGGTGAGGGTAATCGGTAGCGACGTCCGTGTAGGTGAGGGTTACCGGTAGGTAATAACGTCCGAGTAGGTGAGAGTTATTGGTAGGTAATAACGTCCGAGTAGGTGAGAGTTATTGGTAGGTAATAACGTCCGAGTAGGTGAGAGTTATTATTGGTAATAACGTCCCGTGTAGGTGAGAGTTATTGGTAATAACGTCCCGTGTAGGTGAGAGTTATTGGTAGTGACTCGAACCAGCAACTCAGGCGTTGTACGCTAACACTTAGCATGTAGCTAACGTTAGCTACATATGGAAACTGGCTACTTATTACTGCTTGCTGTGTCACTAATAGGTCAACTTGAACAACGCTAGCTAACCAACTACTGTACCTGAAACAAACGTGCGTCGACACCTTCAAATAACGTTACGGTACATATAACAAATATCTAAATGTCAGACTAGATTGAATTCGGCTGCCTGGCATCGCCAGTACTTTCTTTTAGCAAGCCAGAGACCGTAGTAGTACTTTAGACTGAACAGGCTAGCCAAAACCGGCTACCGACCGTAGCTCATGTCTGTCAAGTACCTCTGGCTCTGGGCTAAACATTTCTCTAGCGTCCGACTTCACGGTCTCTTACCTTGTGCTAATTAGAATAGTTCGCTGTTGCTGGATCATAGAGACATCCACTTTATTTATGTCAAGACTGACAGACAATGGCTCAGAGCGCGTCCGCCCCTCCTAAATGCTAGCTACTCGCTACCGTTTAAGCAATGATAGCGAGTCTGTGACCTGACGAGGAACAGAGCGGGCGTTAAAGGCACAGGAAGAACGGCTGATTGGTCCATTCAATGATCTATAAAGAAACAGTCCGAGCGCGGGTTCTTCATAGTAATTATTAGGGTGCGTGTGTCATTAACAGTGTTGTGCCACTGAATTTGATTCAGCTTTGAAAAACGGCCTCATCTTGGAACAAGTTGTTCCGAAGAACCTATGTGCTGTCACTTGGTTTAGAGAAAACCTGGGTAAAACCACATGAATAGAATAACAAGTGAAGTAAATAAAGCATGCAAAACGAGGTGGAGATTGTGCTGACATTATGATATTATTTATAAAACACTTACAATCCCACAACTCGATCATCTTAACAATTCACTTGCATAAAAATACGTTCTACAATGGTTTTATCATAGCAGCAGCAGCATATAAACCTTTTCCCCAATGCAATTATCACCAACAGCCTCCTAATAACAGTGATACAGAAAAAGTACTCTTAACTACTTTTTGATATCGGTTCCCTTATGTAATGAGAAACCATACAAATAACGGCAAAATTACTGATAACCATTTGAGATACTGATAAATTCTTCTAGGACAGGAGGGAAATACCAGGATACAAGGGATATGTGGAGTTTGTGGCTTCAGAGCTTCCTCCAACTGATCAGATTTACTTGATTTCATGTTGATGTTAAATGACTGACAATCTTTAAATGGCCATGATACATTTAGCCACCCGCTAACTAAAAACCTACGGAAATAATCAGTTAGTGTCAACAAATAAACTTAAATCAACTCCATATTTGTTAGACATTTCTTACAGGTAACTTGGCAATTAACAAGTCCTCATTACCCCATGTTTAGCTAGCACTAGGTTAAGATGTTTGCAATGGCCATTAAAAAAAAAAAAACATTGGTTACACATACTATTTCATAGCTCAAAAAACTTTTCGCATGAAATAAAAAAATCCTCCTTTAATGCCTTTGGAATGTGTGTCCTCAGTCAACCTCATCTGCCCATCACGGTGGCCAGCAGGGCCATGCGGATGTACATGCCGTTCTCAGCCTGCCGGAAATATGCGGCACGAGGATCCGTGTCCACCTCCGCGCTGCAAGAGAAAGTGCGCATAACACATGAGCTAGAACTCTCCAGACATCTGCCAACGCTAGTGGGATCAGAAGGCCTCGATATCGCCGCGGCGCAGAAGCTTATGAATGTAGAAGGGGCATCCATACCTGATCTCGTTGACTCTGGGTAGCGGATGCATCACCACCATCTTCCTCTTCGCTCCAGTCATGATGTGTGGGGTGAGGACGAACTGGCCGAAGCACTGGAGGAAAACGCATAGTCCTTTAGCACTGAACCCAAACAGAAGTAATCAGCTCAGTGAGGCGCCATTCAGTTCACCGCAGTCTATCCTTACCGCGTTGTACTCCCCCTCTGAGGCAAACCTCTCCTTCTGGATCCGGGTCATGTAGAGCACATCAGTGTCAGGAAGGGCCTCCTCAATGCTCTCGAACTCTTCCTGCACGGCCACAAGACAGTTTGGTACAGTGTTTGGCACACAAAAAAATGGCCAAAAAAAATCACCTAGATATTAGCAACAGTGTGTCACCGATTTACACTGAGAACCATCTGCTTTACGTTGCCCACACACCTGCTTGATGCCTTTGGAGGCGACAAAGTCGATGATCTCGGTGGGCATGTGAAGGTTCTTTGGGGCAACGTAGCGAAGAGTTATCCTGTACTGGGTGAGCAGCCTGGCCAGTGAATGAACCGTCCGGCCGTGTTTCAGGTCCCCCACCATGGTAATCTAAAAAGACAGAGATAGAAATGAGTCAGGACACCTAGATGAAGACTGGGAAGCCATAGTCTGTTAACGGTGAAGGTGACTAAATGCAAAAACCAACTAATCTGGTTGAAAAAACTGCTTCTTAATACAGTCAAGTAATACCTTAGACCTTACATTCTATAAAAAGAGCAGAAACCTATTCTGTAACGAGCCAGATTAGGATTGATCGTTGTATTACCGTAAAAACAACAACATTTGAGGCGTTTGCGCTTGTATACGATTAGCCATGAAACCTCCTTAAAGGTGAGGTGAGCCGAGGTCTCACCGTCATGCCGTTGACAGTGCCCAGCTCCTCTCTGATGGTGAACACGTCCAGGAGGGCCTGAGTGGGGTGCTCCCCAACCCCGTCACCAGCGTTGATCACTGGCTTCCGGCAATGTCTCGCTGCAGTCTAAACAAGAAAATAAATGTGTTGAATACCATTACATTAAATTCAGTTACTAGGTTACAGTGGTTGTTCGGTGGTGCCGGTATAGCAATAGATTCTATTTTTGTTGTTGAGAATTGGCAGCTAATTGCACTTGAAAATAAAAAAGTGTACAAGCAAGTGAACACTGAAAGTAGCAAGCGTTTGAAGTGAATCGGCTGGATCAGGATGGATCCAGACACCGGCTCACCTCCACAGCACCGGGCATGGGGTGTCGAAGCACCAAGACGTCGGCATAGCAACTCATGGTCTGGACCGAGTCTGCTAGAGACTCGCCCTTCTGTGACGAGGAGGTGGCCTCGCAGAAATGGACCACCGATCCACCAAGACGCTGCATGGCCGCCGCAAATGAGCTGCTGGTACGCGTACTGACCTCGTAGAACATGGACGCCATCACCTTACCCTGGTAGAGACAAACACATAGGAGGCTGAGACAACACACTGCTGGACAATTGGTTTCTTTGCTATGTATTCAGGCCAACTGGTGCTGGGAGATAAAGGCACCTTATCTGACAGAATGGCACTTGAGTTTCAGATATAAGCAAGTGCAAAGTGGCTTCGGATGGGTCATTTCTAGAAGTGGTCATATTCTTTAAATTTTTAACAGCACACAGCCAGTCACTTAACACTGGCTGTCAGCCTGCAAAGTATTGCACCGTGTTTCTTGAAAAATGTCTTACCTTCAGGATGTCCAAGCTTTTCTCTTTCTGGACCATCAAACGCAGAGTGTGTGCCACATTAAACAAGTGAGAGATCTGGAAGTGATTTAGGAGATGTTAGGTAATCTGACACATGCATAAAATGAGATGACATTAGTTGAACCGGTCCCGGACTGCATGTGGAGTACCTGCTCCTTGCTGAACTGCCGGACAGAAAGGACATGCTGCCCCACCAGGGGGTGTAGCAGAGGGGAGGTCTGAAGGTGGGCCAGTGTCTGGGGCTGCCCTGCCACCATCCCAATCCCTGCCTCAGCCCTTGGGGACAGGATCCTGGCAAGGGGAGGGGGGTGGCTGTAGCTGTCCACAGCCACATGAACCATCTCTGAAGACAGAAACGCCCAACACATTAGATACAACAGGACATGTTAGTTATTAGTCAACGCACCTCTTATGGATTGCTGTCTATACTATTTTAAGATAAGTACAACCAAACACCCAAAGTCACAATAAGAACACAAAGCAAGCTTGTATTGGTTTTTAAAACTGATCTTTGAGAAAGCGGTCAGCTCCAAACAAAGCAACGTGGGGAGAGCAGCAACTAATGACAAGCACTGCTATAACAACCCAGTTTCTAATATTGAACACAATGCTAATGTCCACCACTGAAACAAACAACTACTGCTATACCACCAATGTATTCTAATGTATTGCCTTAAATATGACACCAAACAACCTCAAAGACGAACAGGGTTAACATCAAGTTCAAACCTTGTGAAACTTCTTCAAAAGTTCCTCTCAATGACACTTCCCTTGAATCTTCAGGGGGTTAATAACACCCACACATGAATACCAAATGTTGCATTATGTCATTCAGCCATTTCTCATAAAGAAATTGCTCCATTTTCTCTCTTCTTTTTGCTGTTCATGCAACTTATGTTCGAGTTGTCTTTGTATTATGTAATTATTTTCATTGACAAATAAACCCTGCTTTTTCTTGCTTTTCCTACGTCACTCCTGCCTCATGCGTATAATAGCTACATACTCTTGAGTAGGGGTGTGCGATATGACGATATTTAATCGTGGACTATTAAAATGTCTCCACGATTCACTTTTTTTTTTCAAATATCACTGAATCGCGCTCCAGTGCACGTTCTATTAGATGCAGATCTATGGCGTTTTTTCAGCTACGTAACAACATGCAATGCGCGGCGCGTTAGATGTCAGTGTGTTAACACTAGAAGCGCCAACAGCCCACGCGCGCGGGCGTTGCCGTTAGTAATTAAAATAAATATACAATGTTGAAAAGCTACAGCCTCGTCCTTCCATGACTTTTCCTAAATACGTGCATTTTACCTTGTCCCGTTTTCAGAAACTGGACGCGTTTTGGTCTGATCTATATTGGACTCGTTTTGGTCTGGTCTATATGAAACTAGATCCGTTTTGGTCTGGTCTATTTAAAACTGGACGTGTTTTGGTCCAATCTATATGAAACTGGATATATGTAACGGATTAATTTGCTGCTGTCTCATGTGCACTCATAACATCACTAATGAACACTGTGCGCAGTGCAACCGGTTAGTATGCGTGTCCTGCTCAGGCAGACAAAAGCTGCGAGATATACATAGATAATAGATTGATTGGCTTGGTTGAATTTGAATGAACTAGAAAAGAGGTAGGCCTACGTTTATAAAGAAATATATGTTTTACTAAATAAACGGAACGAAAATATAAAACGAAATTGATTAATGTATCTACAGGGTAACAGCAGAATATACCCAACCGTGACCAATATACAAACTGTGTTGTAAAATAAGTGTTTCATTGTCTACTGTGCCTTAGTTACTGGACTGTAATTACTATAGGCTAATACATTTTACAAATGTAAATGATCGAATTATACACTGTAGCCTAATGTTTTTATTTCAAGAGTCTGTGTTGCAATATATATACGGCCAATCATGCGCAAATCATTTGATTGCGCGTCGCTTGTGATCTAAAATGTTTTAGCATTTATTACATCAAAATAGGACATACAGTTTGATGGATTTTCATTTATTCGATCTTTAGAAATGTAAATATCATAGCCTGTGCATTTTAAAATCATGGTTTTAAATTTGTATTGTATGGTTACATAAGACAATAAATAAAAAATGTTTTACTTCATAATTCATCCTAATTCATTTAATTCAGGATGATAACACAGTAGATCATCTAATGCTGTAGATGGATGGCAGGTTACACAGTGAATGGATGGTGAAGCTGCGGATGAGAATGTAGGTGCTTCTTTGCACAATTGCACTGCCATTAAATACACACGTGATTAAAATATACTACTTTACTCCCTTTTATGGCTATATTTTTTTAAATGGAGATATAATTTGCTTGTAATGCGGCTCAGTAATTTGCAAAATAGTCTTAAAAAGCAACATGAAAAAGAATCGTGATAAAATCATGAATCGTGATTTTTCCTGAAAAAATCGTGATGATATTTTTCCCATATCGCCCACCCCTACTCTTGAGATAATAAATGGTCATACTAATTCCCATTGCTGGCATCTTGATTAGCTTATAGGTCTTAAATTGACCAGGGGGAGTATAAATAAACCAGCGGATTGAGCAGTTACCCTAATAATGGCCGAGCTCGCTCTTCTAAAGGACTTCGGCACTGGACTGACATGCCAAAAATGATTTTGTGACCTCGCTGATTGTTTCATGGAGACTGACAAATGTATGTATTTTATGCTATAATTAATGCAGAAAGCAAACAATTTATAGGTTGAGGATCGTCACACCCGCATAAATTACAGGTGGCACATGTAAATAAAGAGACCCGCGACAAATGAACACATCCCATTTCATCAGAAAAGGTCTTCCTGACACTCTTAAAAGCCAACCAATCAGTCGATCACAAAGCCAACAGAGATAGAGACAAATAGTATGTTTTTCCACATGCTACACTAGCCAGGTCACGACAGACATAAGGTTCAGCCACATGCACGACAACCCCAGTTAGTGGCCCTACATGGGGCCTGTAGGGGGCGAGGGAGGGGTCAGTAGTACCTAAGGGAAGGCCAGGGTCTGACGACCTGTGGACACGGGGTGGAAGCATGTAGCGGCCATCACCAATCGCACGACGAGGGCTCGAGGCACGCGTCCGGAAGCTGTCGCTAAGAGGAGTTAGTCTGGGATGCTCCGGAGTCTGTCACACACACACAGTCATGGTCAACACCGTAATAATTCGTTACAAAAGCTCATCTTGCAGTCGGCTAAACGGCAGTACACCAATGTAAACGGGTGTTTTACCTGTGGGCTTTCCATTATAGCCTCAGTGGGCTGGAGGACGGGGATGGGTGCAGGCCAACTCTTCACATCCTGACCGTAACCAGGAGGGACCAGCACCTCTCCGTCAATGTAAGCCACCTCCCCACGGAGAACCACTCTGCGAACCTTACCCTTCACCTTCATCCCTTCAAAGGGCGTCCACTTGGACTTGGTGAACTGTGTGTGTTTGGGGATGACCCACTCTTGCTCCAGGTCCACCTGACAGAAGACAGTGCGTCATTTCTCCATCCACCCCAATCTCCTCACCATTTGCCCATTTTGCCACAGTGGATCATTTTCACGTGTACTGCTGTCATAACGGTTTACATTATTTAACTGTTCCAGTTATGCTCAAATGCTCTTCCTATTAAAAGCATGGTCATATAATTTGTGCACACCAATGACCTACCTGCTAGATACACTTGAACCTTTTTACTTTGTGTATATACTCCCCTTTTGTATATACAAGTTGTTATTGCCATATGAATGCTGCACAACTGACCTACATATACCTCTTCCTGAGTCATATGTATACGGACTCCCCACGTGATCCTGCATTGCCTTGTTGAATCCCACAAGGCTATTTGCACTCTTGTGCTCTGTGTATCTATTGTGTAAATGTATGTTGTCTGGCAATTTATTTCGCCTCATCTCGGCCAGAAAATAAATACAACATTAGACCTAAAGAAAGGTCTTAAGTCAGACCGCCAAGTTGTCATTTAATCTCTACATAATATCTTTGCATCCCGGTGACCCAAAAGAATAACGCCTGGTCTACCTCTACGTAGGTGTTGTCCTGAGCGGGCAGGGAGAAGATCTTGCGCGGGTTGTCATACAGACGCTTGATGATGTCATCAATGGTGAGACGGCCATCACTGACGGCCGTGAGCAGGAGGGGCAGCATGGTCTCCAGGCCAGGGTAACCAGGTGGGGGCTTCTCAGAGTTCTTCTCCTCCACAGAATGGGGGGCTGTTAGTCAAAACACAGATATTAGCAGGGCCAATTAACAGCCACATACGGTTCGGCAATTGACTTCACCAGAATAGTGTTTATTCGCCATGAATGTATAAACAAGGAATTTACTTTGGCAGGAAGGTGCTTACATACAACATAAGAATAGAGCAATATAAATTATACTAAGAGGGTGAGGGGTATTGGGATAGTAATATACAAAACACTATACAAAATACAGGTAAGTAACATAGTGCAAATATGGTAAATATTGTAGTGCAAAATCAGGCAATGAGCAAATAGAGGGGGTAAGAGTTCCAAGGCTTGTGTGCACCCCTGGCCTTGTTGAGGAGGCCAGTCGCACAGGGGAAGAAACTGTTCTTGTGGCGTGAGGCTTTGGTCCTGATGGACCGAAGTCTTCTGCCGGAGGGGAGTGAATTGAATAGAGTGTACGTGGTGAGAGGGGTCAGCCACAATCTTTCTAGCTCGCCTCAGAGCCCTCGATAATTAAAAAAAAGTCATGCTAAAATGGAGCCTTTCAAACCGTGGTCTGTGGCGAAGCAGTCGATGACATCCAGATGTTTCCAGAGAGCCTCCATGTCCTCACGGGTCCCCAACATGGGGCGTACCTGCGCCCGGCCATCCCCAATGGCCGCCACATTCTCCTCACACAGGAAGAGGTGGTGGGGTGCCACCTCGCACGTCACCAGGATACCCTTCTGCTTGGCAGCACGGATGATTAGGATCTGGAGTAGGGAAGGCAGGCCAAACATAATAAATCAAATTACCGGTGTCATTGAACTCAGTGGCTCTGGCCCATGTAAACTAGTTTAAGTAGGTAGTTAAAATAGCACTCTGCATCGCCTGCCTGAATGTGGATTAAAGGTGAAGTTGGGTCTCTTAGAAGTAATTCTCACATAGAAAACGTAACCTCCCAAGATTCAAAACCGTTGTTGGGTTTTTATTATTATTAGATTTGCTGCATTTATCAAAGTCAATCCAATTGCCTGATATCAAATGTGTTCATGTTAACGCGATAGCAAAGCATGTACATGTTATAGAAATCAGATTTTCTACACTTGTTGTGTCAATGAGTCACGTGGCCATCATTTCCTTTATAAAGGCAGAAAGGCACTCGGTTACTGTTTGGTTGAACTGTAAACTGGGCAAAACCAGGGACCTAAGCCACATTGAGCTGGGGATGACCGTTAGTTCATATCCAAACGATTCATCTCCAAACGGGTCAGACCAAACGGTTCATCCTGGTCAGATGCATAATGCTTCGTTTAAACTAAATGAGAAATCTTTTTTGTTCTTGTAGCTTTATTTAATGAAAGGAATCATTAATGACTCATGCCAAACAAAAGTTACAAGGTTACTGTATGCCTTAGTTGACACCTCATTCACTACTGAGACAATGAATGGGCAACACAAAGGCAAAATATGTAGGGGCATACAAATGATTATAACCACTTCCCTAAAAAAAAGCAGTTGTTCCTCGACGGGTTGGGTCAGTTTTGGTGGCACGCAAACCCATAAGTAGATTCCAAAAGATCCTGAGGGTTTCCTGTGGTATCGAGCACCAAGATATTAGCAGTAAATCCTTAAAGTCCTAGTTTGGAGACGAAGCCTCTGTGGATCGGACATGTCGGCCAAGCACTTTCCGCACGTGCCCAGGGTTGAGATGTGCTCGGACTCAGGGTTTATCAACAGAACATTCCCCAGGACCTCACACTTCCTCTACCAGCTTTTGCAGTGCATCCTGGTGACATCACTTCTTCAGGTATACATTGCATACATAAATGGCCATCCACGTGATGTAAAAGAAAACATGCGCCGTCATGTTTTCAGCTGGGTGTTTGTAAAAAGGCTTTTAAAAATACATACAAAAACTAATTGGACCAGGAGAACTTCCTCCACCGCTCGGCCAACCAACACCCCATCGCTGGTTTGTCCCTCAGATCTTTTTACTTCTGCTCATTTCTTCACGTTGATTATGAGAACAGATTGTTCGCTGACCATCTAATCAAACCAGGCCTCGACATGTGTTAGGAGACTAACAAAGTTATACATTTTATCCGCGAGTGGTCACATAACCGTGTATATCGGTCCAGGCAGCCGGTCATCTTACCTCCTCCTTCCGGGCGACGTGGCAGATATGAACCGCTCTCTGGTACAGCTGAGCCACCATCAAGATGGCCGCCACAGTCTGCTTCTCTGCGTGAGCCACGATTGGCAGGTGTTTGGGCCACTTCTCAAAGTGCTAGATCCCACAAAAACAGCAGAAGTCAGGTCCCCACAAACACTGCATAGGCACTGGTTAGGCATCGACATTACTCCACCACGCGACAGTTTCCTACCTCCATCCAAAGTGAGACGTTGTCCATCTTAAGAGTGGAGTAGGTGTCGTTCAGATACATCTTCAGCCCTGCGGCAGAGTTGGCGATGGAGCCCAAGATGCCCACGTTGTCTGATGCCGCACCGACATAGAGGGCATAGTCACAGCGACACCCGGCCTTTGCAAGCTAACAGCACAGATCAACAGTACATTAGTTACCCATAAGCTAGAGCACTAGCCTGAAACAGAACATTTTATAACGATGTCCAAGTTACCTTCTGGACCAGGGCAAATGAGGTGGAGTCCACGACGGCAGGAGCGGTGTTGGGCATGGCACAGACCATGGTAATGCCCCCCGCAAGGGCAGCCGCAGTGCCCGAGGAGAAGTCTTCCTTGTGGGTGGCACCAGGCTCACGCAGGTGGACGTGGACATCAATTAGACCTGGAGGAGTGGACAAGACTCAATTGGTAAGGAGCATCATGGACTGGGTGAAACCGGGGCATTACAGCTGTAAGGTACCAAACCACTTACCGGGCAGTCTAATCAACTTCTGGGATGTCATACAGTCCACGTGAGTCTTGACGGGCGGAAAGCCTCCGACGAGATGCAGTGCCTGCAATCCCAGCAGCGCACACACACACACTTCAATAAGGAGTCAATCAGCAGTGATTTACAGCTCATTACTGAATATTTTGAATACCGGTGGGCTGATAGCAGTGGTATACGAGACCAGACACTAAATTGATAGTATACATCTTTGTAATGCTGTAACTGTGCTAGTAACTAGTTTATTAACACAGTCAGGCATCTCCACCTCAGAACAGCATTTAACTGTGGTACATTGGCCATAAACCACACCCACTCATGCTTTATTACTTATATAATTTAGCCCCCTACCTGGACAAACAGCTTGGTGCACTTGATGTCAATGATAAGTGGGACCGAGTAATCGATGGCCATACGGCGGGTTCGGTAACCCTTCGTGACAAATGAGGAGAGACGGCGGCCTCCGGAGTTCCTCATGGAGAGGTTGATGACCATGTCAAAGTGATGGTCTTCCAGATATTCCAGGATATTTCTCTGCTTGTCCTTGTTGGGACAGTCACTCTCCTCCTCCTCAAACGGCCAGTCTACTGCCATCACCTGAGGGGTACAGAGAGGAGAAAGGGTTCAGAAACCGTTATTAACAACTAAACACTTACAAAGAGAAAGATGGGGTTTCATTAAAAACTAAAAACATTAAAAAGCTAAGTGCCCCAGACAAAAGTGCTGTACCTTAACTCCATGTTCAGTGTAGAAGTCAGCAGTCCCCAGGCTGGCATACAGATCATATCCCAGAGACTCCAGAGCCTGAACTGTGGGCAGCAGCTCACTCTTGTTCTGAATAAGAGGAACACGCATGTAATGCTAGCCTGAAAGATAATTAACAGACGTGCACCTCCATCTCATTGTCCTCACCTTATAACTGCCAATGGAAAGCAGAATGTTCTTCTTGGGGATTTTGAAGCCTGTACTGAGCATTGCCTTCAGATAAGCTTCATATCGGTTTTCTCCAAAGCAGGCTACCTCCCCGGTACTGGTCATCTCCACCCCCAGAACCACGTCAGCCCCAGCCAGACGGGAGAACGAGAACTGGGGGACCTAAGAGGGAAAAGCATTGAAAATTGGTTGTTCTAAGTGGAAGTAATTAACCGTAAGAAATGCATGGATGCCGTAGACATTTCTGCTCCGTTACCTTGACGCCCACAATGCCCACTCCTTTCATCAGGCCCACAGGTTCCACTTCCTCTCCCATGATGGCATGGGTTGCCAAGGCGACGAGATCCACTCCCAATGTCTTGGAAACAAACGGGAAAGAGCGGGAGACTCTGACGTTGCACTCAATCACCTTCAGCTGGTCGTCCTGTTCACAAATCACACATGTCGAATTCACAGAAAGGCAGTCAGTGAAAAGTTTATAGAGAGTGAACAAAAACGCAGTCACTGTTTGACATGCTGAAAATTGCCACCAGATGGGCACCGAAAACATTCAATGGAAAGACTTTACCTTAGCGATGAGTTGCAAGTTGAACGGCCCGGTGACCTGCAGCTCTAGTCCGATGTCATGAACGATATTCTTGATGCGCTCCATGGTCTTCTGATTGATATCCTGAGGGGGTGTGACCAGGGTGGCGTCCCCAGAATGCACCCCAGCATTCTCCACATGCTCAGACACCGCAATAGCCACAACCACGCCGTCGCAAGCCACCGCATCCACATCGATCTCCTGAAACGGAGAAGACAGTCAGGTCGAGACTAGTAGTGGACTTAATATCTATACGAAACAGCCTGCGTGGCATTTCCCCCAGTCGCACCTTAGCCTCCTGGATGAACTTGGAGATGACTACGGGGTATTCCTTCGACACGGCCACGGCGCTGCTCAGGTACTTCTCCAGGTCGCTGTCGGTGTACGCCACGTTCATGGCCGCGCCACTCAGCACATAGGACGGACGCACCAAACACGGGTAACCCACAGTCTCACAGAACTTCATCGCAGACTGAAAGCGGAACCAGATTGACAGATTTCCAACTTGATATGAAAATACAACACAAGCAAAAACTTTTCATTAACCGATTGACACTTTATATGGATTTGAAGGACGTTTTCAGTTCTGACCTCTATGTCTGTGAGCTCCTTCCAGAGGGGCTGGCTGATTCCAATGGTGTCCAACATGCGGGAAAACTTGAAGCGGTTCTCGGCGGAGTCGATAAACTCCGGGGAGGTTCCCAGTATGCGACACTGCTGCCTGTGCAGAGACATGGCGATGTTGTTGGGGAGCTGACCGCCCATAGAGAGGATCACCCCCTCTGGACACTCCATCTCATAGATGTCCATGACCACCTGGAGGTGTGGAGATAAGAGAATGACAGTCATGAGAACACCAACTCACCAAAACAGGGTCTGACCGTATAATTAAAGCATCAGATCACGCTCATCGCCACGTTCATTAAGAACAATAAAATTACAAACTTTTTTTTTTTTTTTTACAAACCTCAGAGCGTTCTTACCTCAAAGGAGATCTCGTCAAAGTAGAGGCGATCGCACATGTCGTAGTCTGTGCTGACGGTCTCTGGGTTGTAGTTCACCATGATGGTTTTATAGCCCATCTAGGGTAGAACACCATCAATTAGCAAAACGACAACCATCTAGTAATCAACATGATCTCTTTAGCAGCTGCTCTCCCGGGCAGCAGAAATAGGTCACACCTTTCGGAGTTCCGTGATGCAGCCCACGGCGCACCAGTCAAATTCCACACTGCTACCGATCCGGTAGACCCCGGAGCCGATCACCATGACATGGGGCTCGTGGAACGCCAGGTCGCTCTCTGTACCGTTATAGGTCAGATACAGGTAGTTGGTGTGGGCCGGCCATTCTGCCGCCACCGTGTCGATCTGCTTCACCACCGGCAGAATGCTCCAGTCTTGACGCAGTTTCCTCACCGCCAGCTCAGTGCTGGTGAAACAGAGGGAACATTTCAGTTAAAAGCAGACGTTTCAAATTAAGCCTCGCGCAGAAATGCATGTTGTTGTCCGCAGATGAAGGAAACACTGGGTCCCACGCATCACAATCAAAAAGTCAATTTGGTGTTGAAATGTCAACCGAACCTGATCCTAAAATTCTGTAACAATCCTATGAGATTTAGTGGACAGCCTGAACTGTAACGGATGTTTTGACAGATATTGCCTCGTACTGTATCCCTTATGTGTAGGTATCCCTTATGTGTAGGTATCCCTTATGTGTAGGTATCCCTTATGTGTAGGTATCCCTTATGTGTAGGTATCCATTCAATGAAAGACTGATGCACCGTACCTCTGCACAGCCATGGCGATCTGTTTGTCAGAGAAACCCAGCTGCTTGGCCTTCCTCATCACCGCTGGAGGCATGCTGCTCTCATCTTGGTTGTACGACTCCAGCACCTTCTCGTGGTCCGTGATGTTCTTCATCTTGTGAAGAAACCAGCGGTCGATCTTGGTCAGATCGTACAGACAGTCCACCGTGTAGCCCGCCTTGAAAGCAGCTGCCAGCACAAAGATACGCTTGTCTGTCGGCGTCTGCAGCTCCTTTAAGACCAAAGGGCAGTGTCACGTTAGAACTGGTTACAAAAAAAATTAAGCAGAGTCAGACGGGTAAAAAGTGCTGACTGATCTTACATCATCTGACACAGGTTTGATGGTGTGGTCGAAGCCAACACAGTTCTCATCCACCATCCGCAAAGCCTTTTGGAAAGCCTCCTCAAAGCTGCGGCCAATGGCCATCACCTCTCCTACAAGATCACAGGGAAACAGACACTGATTAATCAACAAGGCACCAACGCCTCAGCGGCTGCCTCAAAGTGGCGGTAGATTTAACTGGGCTCAAAAACAGAGCCAACACCTCAAATAGCATAATTTAAAAACAACTAGCCATGCTTCTCTTACCAACGCTCTTCATTGAACTTCCTATCTTGGTGCTGACTCGAAGGAACTTGCTGAGATCCCAGCGAGGGACCTTCACCACACAATAATCCAGGCTGGGCTCAAAATTAGCGGTGGTCTGGTTGGTCACGGAATTCCTGGACAAGAACACAAACTCCCGTTTGTTACAACCCCGGTGTTGGTTAGACACAGGGCCAAATTAAATGCTCATCACTTCAGTGCCACAGGCTTATAAACTCACTTGAGAACAGGCAGGGGGATGCCCAGTCCTAGCTTGGCCGCCACGTAGGCTAGGGGATATCCTGTAGCTTTGCTGGCCAGAGCCGAGCTCCGAGACAGACGAGCGTTCACCTCGATGATATAGTACTGGAACAGAGAAACGCCAACTTAAAGTCGCTATATAGTATAGTCAGAAGAGGTTTGACCTGGTCCGTTCGGGCCACTACCTGTTCAGACTCCGGGTTGAGGGCATACTGGATGTTACACTCTCCCACAATGCCCAGGTGCCTGATGACCTTGATGGCCGTGTTTCTGAGCATGTTGTACTCGTAGTCATTGAGCGTCTGACTGGGCGCCACCACAATGGACTCACCGGTGTGAATACCTAGAGGGTCAATGTTCTCCATGTTACAAACCTACAGGATAGAGACACACAATGTAATGTAGCATCATTTCCACGAGAAAGTGACAGAGAAAATGGCCCTCTGCTTAGATGACGACACATGAGCGCACAGTTGAAAACATAGTCACAGTAGTTACACAGTAACGTCGGTGCCAACGCTATATATTGTCTCTATATTAGCCTCAATACAGTCCCATACACACGGTCGTCCCTTTACTTACCGTGATACAGTTATCATACGCATCCCGGACCACCTCATACTCGATCTCCTTCCAGCCCTTCAGGGACTTGTCCACCAGGACCTGGGAGGTGTGTGCAAATGCAGAAGTCACCAGAGAGGTCAGCTCCTCCCGGTTGTTGGCGAAACCTGAGCCGAGTCCACCCAAAGCGAAGGCCGAGCGCACCAGCACAGGGTAGCCGAGACGCTCCGCTGCGGCCACAGCCTAGGACACGTGACAGAATAAGTATTATTAACAATTCAGGGTTGACGTCACCACATGCTGGGAGGGGGGTACATTATGGCTCAGTGTTTGCCTGTCCGTCATTGAACCAAAGCATCACCTGTTCCACAGACAGAGCAGCCTCACTAGGTGCCACATGTTCATTTATCTCCTCCATCTTTTCCACGAATATCTTCCTGTCCTCTGTCATCTCGATTGAGGCCACCGGCGTCCCCAGCACGCGCACCGAATACTTCTCCAGAACTCCCCTCTTGGTCAGCTCCACCCCACAGTTCAGAGCAGTCTGCCCCCCGAAGGTCAGGAGGACCCCATCTGGACGCTCATTTTTTATTACCTGGACACAGGAAAAAGTTCCAGAACATTAAATAAAAAAATGAGCAGAATGTATTGGTAATCCCACTCTTTTCTGAGTGAATGTCGGAGAGTTGCTTATTGAGCTCCGATCAGAAATCAGAGACAAGCAGGACGGCAGCACAAACAATACATCCATTAGCAGGTCCGTTGTTACCTGAGTAACGTACTCCGGGGTGAGGGGCAGGAAGTAAACCTTGTCTGCCAGGCCCTTTGAGGTCTGGACCGTAGCAATGTTGGGGTTGATGAGCACAGTTTGAATGTTTTCCTCCTTCAACGCTTTTATTGCCTGTAGGGTTTGAAAAAGCATTAGATTAGTTTAACTGGCATTGAATAACAAGACCTCAGTGACATTGGTAGTGTGTCTCACCTGAGAGCCAGAATAATCAAACTCCCCAGCTTGTCCAATGGAGAGGCCTCCAGAGCCCAGGACCAAAACCTTCCGTGGGCGAACAAACTCCTCCACTTTGGGAGACTCGGGGTATCTTAGGTGCTCGGTCAGTCTTTGCTTCACTACAGAAAGGAAGGGTGTTTGAAACGATATGCTGGAACTGGATTAAAGATCTGAGAAACATTTAGGGATTTAAAGTATTTCTAACCTGGTTTTCCCATGATGCCCTCCTTGTGATCTTTGACTGTGTCCAAAAACACATCAAACAGACTGACCAGGTCAGTGGGGCCGGCCATGTGCTCTGGGTGGAACTGGACACTGGAATAACACACGTAAAATAATGTTAAGTCGTTTTACCTACCTTTATCCCCTAAAAAGACAACCAAAGAGTAAACCCAGAATGTGCCAGGCGTAGACGGTACCTGAACATCTGTTTGCTGTTGTGCACAATACCCTCGCTGGACTGGTCGTTGGCATTGGTGAACAACACATCCCAGTCTAGAGGCAGGGTGAGAGGGTCCACAGCAAAGCCATGATTCTGAGATGTGATGAAACAGCGATCGGTGCCCTTGTGAATGCAGGGCTGGTTATGGCCGCGGTTACCGTACCTAGAAAATAGATTGAAAACCCTTTAGTTTAATTCTATTACGGGGGTGGCTTGGCTGTATTAAAGAGGCAGATGCATTTGGTATAACATCCTGGCGCAGAATCCCTACTTCAGATGTCCACTGTGCAGAAAAACATTTTGTCATACACTGGGTAAACTGTAGGCTTTCCACTGACTGACTGCACAGCTGCACCTGCATACATTCCAGAGGGACAAAAGCGAAGCTGGCATCTCATCTGGCCTTGGACAAACGGAACGCTAACAGAGTAACAATCCCAAGGATCGTACCAAAACAAACCAGGGCTTTCAGCACCTCAGCCATGCACTCGGCTGTGTCTAGACTGCTGTGCTATGCAGAACAGAGAATTTCACACCAGAACGCGCCCAGAGAAATGAAGAGGGCCTTGGGAAGCAATGCTCTTAGGAAGGGGTCCAGATAACCCCAACCAGGATTTCCAGTTATTTTGCAGTTCTAGATTAGACCCGAGGTAAATAGCGACACTAACACTACAGCCATCTAGCACTGCATCCCTGTACTCACTTCATTTTGTAGGTTTTGGCCCCGATAACGAGGGACAGGAGCTGGTGGCCCAGGCAGATACCAAACACAGGCTTAGGGTTGTCGACACACACCACAGTCTTGACGTTGTCAATCGTCTCCTTACAGAACTGGGGGTCTCCAGGGCCATTGCTGATGAACAGCCCGTCGAAATCTGAAAACAAGCGCAACGGCGGTCAGCATAGCCCCAATAAATATTACCGAAACTAACTATTGGAAGTACAAGCGAACACCACGATGGATTAAAGCAAACATGGGAACAGGACACATTAGTACACCGGCCCAAATCAGATGTGACTAACCGGGGACGTTTAACGGGTAATCCCAGGGTACCACAGTGACACGGGCACCTCTCTGGCACAGACAGCGGATCTGGTTGTACTTGATACCACAGTCTATTGCTGTAATCCTGACTGTGCCACTGGGGTTGAAAACCAAAGGCTCCTAATTAATGAACGGAAAGACGACACCGTATTAGCCATGACAAAAGGTTTTTCACTACGGGTGAGAAAAAACCCGCTGCAGATGTAATGCACACAGAAGAGCTGGCTGAAACAGAGCAACGCAGTACCTTCAAGGAGACCTCCATGACCAGGTTCCTCTGGTCAGGGTTGTCATATGGAACTTCTGCTTCAGGGGTTCCATCCACAACCAGCTTCCCCAGCATTGTGCCCTTCTCACGGATTATCTTGGTCAGACGCCGGGTGTCCACTCCTGCAGAACAATAAGCACAACATACATCAGCACAGTATGCTTCTATTAGAAGGCACCACATCAAAATGGATGTACTGAATGAAAATATACTGACCTTCTAAGCCAGGGATGCCCTGCTCTTTGAGCCACTGGTCCAGAGACATGGCTGAACTCCAGTGGCTGGGGTTCTGGGAGACCTCTCCTACAATGAGTGCTGCAGCATGGATCTTGGAGGACTCAAACCACTGAGGAAAAACAGACTTTGAAATTCAATCGGGTGCTTGGGTTCAATGAGAGCAATAGAAGGATTCACTTAGACAACTGACCAACTCCACCTACCTTGCTAAGTCCAAAATCCCCCTCTGCATCCTGGGGTATACCATAGTTGCCCTGCAGAGGGTAGGTTAGGGTGAGGATCTGACACTTGTAGGACGGATCAGTCAGGGCCTCTGGGTAGCCCACCATACCCGTCTGGAACACTGAAACGCAATTGAATTATCACATCAACTGTTCACTACAGTGATAAGTGATGTTTTAGGAGTGAAAGACGATGACAGCAACATTCCTACTGGCTAAACATTTGTTAAGTTATATTACTCATTTACCTTAGTCTTTCAATAATTTCACACGGATTGAAATATTTTACAATCTTAATCAAACCTTTGTACAGCTTTGTCAAATGTTCATACATGCGGGTTAGAGTTGCATCAGCCTCTACTGACCTTTAGTGCATGTCAACTAAAGCGGTGACGCCACAACGTTTGGCAAGACAAACATGATAGGCATGCGAATATGCATGGCAACCTCCAGCTAAAACCCCACAGGAGAACATCAGACAAGAACATTGAATATTTCGCGCGTGACTATTGGCGACTGCGTAGAGTGCAGCCTTTAAGTGCTGTAACATTTGACGTGGAGGGCAACAACATAGACTTCCTTAAATATAGGTGATGATGCATTGGATTCAAAGTAGCTGATTAGCAAATGCCGGTACTGACTCTTCATATACTTTTCTTCATAAAAAGCACTTACCAACTTCACCAGATACTGACGTATTTGCCCCAAAAATGCGGCCCTTGAAACTGGTCCCATCTTCTAAAATAAGAGTTGCCATTTTTAAAAAGAAGATGTGAGTAGTATATTTGTAGAGTGAAAATTCAGCTTTCAGTTCGATACTGTGAGGCAATGAAAGGCTTTTTGGCCAGTCAGGTCGATACGATGCTTGCCCACGTGAAACACGCCGGATGCTAACGAAGATGCAACGAGTCAAAATCTCCCTCTAAAAGGGTCTGTAAATTGAAAAAAGACTGATTGCTGTGATGTAGATTATTAGCCAGCAAAATAAAGCGTTAAAGCCGGCCAAACTACTTTATATTGTGAAACGTCAAATTCCAAGTACCGAGTCCACACTGCTCTAAAGCTGCCCAGGCAGTGTGGAACTTTCTCAGCGACCTGACCGTGGTTACATAGTGCGTAAAACGTGACGTAGGCACGTTCAAGGAGGGGACAAACTAAACTACTTGCTTGCTTGCTTGCTCGTCTGAACCAGGTACCAGAGCAAGCATGGCACGCTGTTTGGTTTGTACATTTCCATGTTTAGTTGTTGATTCACTTCACAAAAAGATCAAATCGAGAAATAATGGTAACATAGAGGGCTATTGCTTCGTAATAATTTCAGGACATTGGTGCAGTCTTTGGAGACTTTCTGGGGGTCCCCTCTTACATAGAGGTTGTGTGCGTTCTTATGCCTAGAACAGGACCTTATGACTATCTGTATTCATACAGTACCCATATAGTATTTGATATATTTTTAAATTGTAGAATAACAGTTAAGACATCAAAACCATGAAAGAAAACACATATGGAATCATGTAGTAACTAAATAAGTGTTAGACAAATCAAAATGCATGCCTATCATCAGACAGGTCAAAATACATGGAACATTTTAAACAGGTCAAAATACACTCCTACCCTCAAACAGGTCAAAATACATGCCTACCATCATACAGGTCCTCCATAGCTTGAGTTCGTCATCGCAGAGAATTAATTCCAACTCCTACAGTATGTGTTCATAAGAATCCCCTGATTCCAATGCATGTAGGTATGTTTATTTAGAGTAAGTTTATTCTCTGTTTTGTAATTATACTGTCAGAGCAAGTTAAACGTGGTTCTGCGGTTTACCAATGCCATCATATCTTTTGCATAAGGGATTTTGGTATTGTTAGTCTATTCATCCAATCCTCCAAAGGATTATTATTAATTTTAAAATGTCATTTTAAAATAATAATGCTTGAGATAAAATGTTTTAAAATATCATATGGGCAATTCACAAACATACCTTTTTTAGACAAAGTAGCTAATTCAGGGGTGTCAACCTCATTTTTACCCCGGGCCACATTCAAAGGGACACTTGTAACTGTAGGTCTGTATAAATATAACTACTCTCATCAACATATTGTTAAATAATTGTCACTGCATTTGATTCTGATGTATTCAAGTGTACACATACTGTTATGTTAAAACACATTGCTCTGTGTAATTATAACATAAATCTCTTTTTTTCTCACGTTTAGAAACCCACTTTACTCTATCAAACGTGTCAAACTAAATGGACATGCACTGTAGGAGAGATATTTTTTGTCCACTGAAATGCTTTAAAGGACCAAATACTTTGTATCTACTTATTTTAATTTTAAGTCATAGTGTGCCTTTTAAGCACTCACATGTTTGAGCTTGTCATAATGTGAGCTAAATGGTTCATCTTGGTTAATTGCATTTTTCTTTGTTTCTTCATGATAGTCGGTCTCATTAACAGTGTTGTACTTATAGAAATTCTAGAAAAATAAACCAAGTTTCATAAGTTTCAGTGTCTCTAGATGGGGGCCCATGTGAATGGATGGGGATGTAGCTCAGTGGTAGAGCGCATGCTTTGCATGTATGAGGCCCCGGGTTCAATCCCCGGCATCTCCATTACCGGTTGTTTTTATGTTATTATTACTACTATAGTAGTTGCGTTTGTTATATATTTAACATTCTGCTTGTTGTAGTAAACATACACATCTGACGGATATTGTTAATTATACACATTCTCGTCATACGTTGCGAGCGATAGGCGCGCACTTACGTCACAGACAACCGTAACAACGGTAACCAGGGAGAATCGGATGTTTACCAAAATGTCTGCCTCTTATTCCTACGGTAGATAACGCTAACTGCAAGAACTGCGGAATTGTATCTATATTTCCAGCCGTTGTACAAATTATTTAATTTTTCCAACATGCAACTAAAACATCTGAAGACTCTTTTAACGCCTCAAGTAAGCTCCAACCTTCCTAACCAGTGGCACAGCACCAGCTAGCTAGCTAGCTACTTTACTTAGCTAATTTAACTTATATACCGACATTGTGTTAGCGAACGATACTAGTTTAGTTATATTTAAAAACGTTACTGTACGTTATATTATCTAGCCAGCAGTTTTGTTTGTGTAGTTAAAGTAACAACAGCTAAAGACGTACAGTTACTACACTACACTACTGAAAATAACATTGGCTAGCCAATTTAAGCAACTGCAAATGATTGCACCGTTAGATTGTTAGTATTGCTCCGATTGAATGAACATAACTAGCTGGCTTCCTATGTGTAATAACTTACACTGACATTTAATTATTGTTCTTTGAACACACAGGAGGGAGCTGCCAAAGTGACATGTATGACTTGGGCGCCGAACAACGGCAAATTTGCAGTTTGCACTGTCGACAGGGTGGTCTTACTGTACGATGAGCAAGGAGAGAAAAGAGATAAATTCTCAACTAAGCCTGCTGACTCTAAGGTAAGTTATCGCCACACTTGTCACTTTTGACATCACGTGGAGTTTTTTTTTTATTGAAAGTCCTCTCTGGCCTCCTCTTTATTTAGATTTATGAGTGCTAATTTGAAAATCAAACCGTATATAAGAGATATGGGGCGTATTCATTCAATGCAACATGTAGGAATGCAACGAATACAACCCAGAACCGAGAACTAAACAAACAAAAAGTAAATATTTCTTTCCCACCAAGCATATTTCTCACCATCTTTTTGCCAACATTTGCCATATCTTTTTATTGACCATTTCTCTCTCGCCAGTATAATACATCCAGTGTTGTGGTAAATCGTCAGGCAAATCACCACACAGATGCAGTGTTTGCATGGGGACAACGATATGCCATTCTACTATACGGTACCTCGAGCAGATATTTTACACATCACGTTTTAAGGAATTCCCACCAGAGCTGCTGCCATCGAATTTATTCTGATTTCACTTCCCACAAGTGATAGAGTATAGAGAATAGAATAAGTATAGAGAATTTATATGTCTAACCGGCCTCACACTGTCTGAGCACCAGCCCCGGACCTCCACATTTAGCGTCCTTACCTGCTGGATTGTCTGAGACCAGCCACTGCAAAGCAGATGAAACTGGGTTTACAGTATACAATCAAACATTTCTTCACATCGGTCAGAAACCTTTTTAGGGAATTTCATCTGCATGCTCGCTGTCCTCAACAGGGTGTCCCATGTCCACAGTTTATTGTATAGCCAACTTTTGTGCACAAATCTTCATCTTCGATGGCCCCAGGTAGCGCTGGATAAGTTGCTTGTCAATTGATTTAAACAGTACCAGCCGGTTGGCAGATGGCATGAATAGTTTTAGGTGGGCAATTGGTTTGCTGATGTCAACATATTCTGAAATATGAACTAGCGAATACCTTCTGGTTAAACAAGCATTGTTATACAAAGCAGAATGTCTGGGTGAAATGTGCACATCAGTGGACAATTTTGGAACCAGGCAAAAACAAGGTCCCCCATTTAAAATCAACGGCAAAGTGACCTTTATACAAATGTTAATTAATTAAAGCATGTGGAGTAATGACTAGGATTATGAATTTACACACAAAGTAATGTTTGAATTAATTTGTACAAAAGATAACATGCCCTCGAAACAATGAAAACTAAGGCACCTATCTGATGGTGTATGTTTCTGGACGATGCACCACGCTGACTCGTTTGTGACAGCTTATATCTGTTTACATATGGACTGGTAAACCCAGGCGTCAGCATAGTCTGATCTAGCCAGTCAAAACACTGCACCTGAATTTAACGAGTGATCATGTTCTTGTGATATCTGTCTTCTTGCAGTATGGAAAGAAGAGTTATGTTGTAAAGGCAATGGCATTCTCTCCTGACTCGACTAAAATTGCCATTGCTCAAACTGATAACATAATCTATGTCTATAAAATCGGTGAGGAGTGGTAAGTAGAATGCTTCGGAGTTGTATTATTGCTGCATTTTGATTTACAGGTGACCCTAGATAGCCTCTGTTTGTTATCTCCACACAGGGGTGAGAAAAAGGTTATCTGCAACAAGTTTGTACAGACCGTAAGTAATCATAAAATTTTCAGACTGCAGTTACGACTACCTTTATTAATAGTGGTTCATTTAAAACATATTATTCTATTTCAGAGTGCTTTGACATGTTTGCTATGGCCAGCAGAACATGCTATAGTCTTTGGTTTAGCTGAAGGAAAGGTGAGTTATTTACACAGTCTGTATGACTTCATTGATTTTATTGGCGACATTGTTAGACACCGACATGCTTTTGCATGCTTTCTCTCAGGTTCGCCTTGCTAACACAAAGACAAACAAGTCCTCGACAGTCTACGGAACGGACTCCTACGTTGTCTCGTTGACATCCAAGTTTGTGTTATTCTTGTTTTTCATTTCAACCTTCTCACTCATGTTTCTCTGTAATAGTACCGTAATGCTGATCTCCTTGGTTTTAGTGTCTCTGCAAAGGGCATCCTCTCAGGCCATGCAGATGGGACAGTTGTTAGATATTTCTTTGATGACGAAGGCTCTGGAGAGTCTCAGGTACTGTTTTCAATAAGGCAGCTAAATCGTTTCAATATGTCCCAGTGTTTTTCCTATCTTTCTCACACTGTGCATTAACATCAAGTAGCTGTGCCTTGAGGCATGTTATGTATTAATGTACACATTTAAATATAATATTTCCACAGGGTAAATTGTTGACCCACCCGTGCCCACCGTATGCCCTGGCATGGACCTCAAACAGTGTCATTGTGGCTGGATGTGACAAGAAGATAGTGGCTTATGGCAAGGAGGGTCACATCCTTCAGACGTTTGACTACAGCGGCGACCGCTCTGAGAAGGAGTTTACAGTTGCTGCCACCAGTCCTAGTGGTCAGTCTGTGGTCATCGGTAGCTATGACCGGTCAGTCTTTATTACTATTAATCACTACTTTAGTAATAAGGATCTCCCATATAGCATGTATACATTCGACATGGAAAGAAATCATGTCACTATATTCATGTTCATGGGGCTTAATGCACAGTGTGTGTAAAGTGTATCGATATGAGACAAAATGCGATCAGGCTACCACTTAATTTGTGTTAATCGAAGAGTTAATCTACTTAACTCCTAAAATATCCAAATGGACAAGGGTATTGGGATTGTAATCAAATATTGAAATGATAACAGGTTTTTATATTACACTAAATAATGTATAACAGACTTTATGGTTACACCCGGTCCCCTTGTATGGGACAAGTTTAAATGTACTTTAGTAAGCCAATCAATCAATACAGATTAAAGGCAACAACTGATAGCAACTGTTGATAGTACTGAAAACTGTTCTATTGAGACACAGATTAAGAGAATAAACAAAAACAACTCGAGCAGAGGTAAAGGTATTTCAAACCTTTTTGATTTACTCAAAGATCCACATACTAGCGTGTTTTCTACCACTCCTTTAAAAATGTCATACTAAGAGAGAATAAATCTTATTAAAACTAGGCTCAGTTGGTGATATTAATTTCAAATGGACAAGTCATTCAAGATAATATGAAAAAAAATACTATATTTTAAGCAGACTTCGAAAAGTCTGGCGAAGTTTGGCCTAAATATTATTTTGGGAAATCGCATGTACGCATGTTTGTTAAAGTTTATCTAAGCGCAGATAAAAATAACCAAAATATTTGCAGAAATTATTATCCATAGGAGTCCAAATAATTGTCCACTGTGTTCAAAATGTGTACGGCTGGATGGAAAAAAATTAAATATATATATATTACAACTCCATACAGTATATTACATTGCTCTGAAGTTCCCAGTGATATGTTCATACCATCATGATGTTTCAGATTAAGAGTATTCAATTGGGCTCCTCGGAAAGGTGCATGGGATGAGGCATCTCCAAAAGAGATTCCAAACATGTACACCATCACTGCCTTGGCCTGGAAAAAGGACGGCTCACGACTCTGTGCAGTGAGTGACCTCTGGACGCACACTTCTGTCCACAACAATAATAGCATACAACCTCTAACACTAATAACATACATGCTTTAGCTACCAACTTGTCTTTTGTTGCATTTTGCCATTTTTATATTTAATTTTTTGTATAACATCAGTTTTTTTGTCGTTACCTGTGTCAGGGTACGCTGTGTGGGGGAGTGGAACAGTTTGACTGCTGTCTACGGAGGAGCATCTACAAGAACAAATTTGAGATGACTTTTGTGGGACTGAGTCAGGTATGGTGTTGCTATTCAGTGTCTTCACTACAACATGGAAGCCGGGCATCTTACAGGGAGTGAAGAAAATGAAAAACATATTTTCCCCATGACCAAGACACTTAACCCAAATTGCTCCCATAAGTTACTCTGGATGACACTATTTTTCAGTTATTTTCAGCCATATAACTAGGGTTGGACAATGTCTCTCTCCAGGTGATTGTGAAGAACCTGTCCACTGGGATGCGGGTGGTGCTGAAGTCCCACTATGGCTATGAGATAGACGAGGTGAAGATCATGGGGAAGGACCGCTACCTGGTGGCCCACACCTCTGATACTCTGCTCCTGGGAGACCTGCTCTCCAACAAGCTCAGTGAGGTATGACTGTGTGACCCTCTGGAAGATAGATGGATTCTGTCACAAAGAAAACTGAAGTCCGTTCTAGGACATTTTCTTTTGTTTAAATCAAGAACATTTTTAAATTTTTTATGTGGAAGAGTCAGAAGTTCCACAGGCCTCTTTTCAAACATTTTAATTAGAAGTTTAAAGGCTGTCCTGATTTTAGTGTGCTCATCCTTGCTTAATGTGAGTTTTATGGGGATAATGTTTCAGGCTTGTCTGCATCATGTGTTAGGAATGTATTGTGATGCAAGGAATGGTGTCACCATGTTTTACCCCGAAAACCCTGTTGCTGTTTCCTTTTTCAGGTGGCATGGCCAGGCTCTGGAGGGAATGAGAAATTCTTCTTCGAAAATGAAACGGTGCGACTATTTAGTGCCCCTTTACTGCTTCTTCTTCCCCCGTGCACTTTTGAAGTTTTCCCACACTGTTATCCTAATTTGTGATTATTTCTAAACATCATTCACTTGTTAACTGCCTGCGAAAAGACAGAACATGGTAATGATTAGACGGTAAGGGAGCGTTTTGGTTGTAACAATATTGTAATTGTTTTAGGTGTGTATGATTTTTAACGCTGGGGAGCTGACACTGGTAGAGTACGGCAGCAACGACATCCTGGGATCAGTCAGAACGGAGTTCATGAACCCTCACCTCATCAGGTTGGCTATCACCCATTGTTTTCAGTGTGTCATGCTTACTACAGGCATCACTGAGACACATCGACTGGTCCTCCACTAGGTGGTAGTGTTGAGCTGCGGTTGCAGTTGACAGCAAGGCATACTTTGTATGTTTAAGAAGGTCAAGTGTTTTGCATACAGCTGTCATGACATTTTTCAGGGGACAAATGTAGTCGTTACAGATCCATTCTAATGTATGCGGCCTGTCAATATTGTCAGATATTTCTGTGCTAACGGTCGGATGTTCAGGCTGATTTGATCAATCTGCTCCTCTCCGTCTGCCCCACACTGTGTTGAACTCGCTAGTGTTCGTCTCAATGAGAGAAAACAGAGGGGCGTCGAAGACAACAAGAAGTTAGCCTACCTGATTGATATCAAAACCATTGCTATTGGTAAGTTTGTGTGATCCTAGTTTTTCCCCTTTTTTAAGCCGTTCCCCACAAGGAAAAAGCTAGTTCACTAGTGTTGCAGGTGTTTGTTTTAGATGTAGGCATTAGAGGTTAGGGGTTAGGATAAGTGTATGCATTAAGGTTAGGTTATTCCTATTAATGTAATTGTTATAATTGTGATAATAGGGAAAATGTTGTTCCTTTATAAGGTTAGAAAAACACGTGTGTTTGTGTGTGAAGGGTGATCCTATGAATATGTTTGATGTGAGTATTAACACTGCTATTGTGTTCTGTGGTCATGCATACATGGTTTCTGTGTCTCTGAATGTTTTCTACCGGTGAAGGTCTAGCCAAGGTTATGATGGTGGTACTTGTTCATCCCATCGGTTAGAAATGCATGGCCTTTAGGCTTTCATGTAGAATAGAAATATCTACTGAAGTTAACATTTCCCATGAAGTAATTGCTAAATGCTTAAATTAAAAGTGCTTGCAATCTTCAGTCCCAGCCTAGCCAGTTATTCACTGCTCTCTGCCCGTAACAAACATCTAACACTAAGATGCTGACTGGCTCCGCTTTGAGACGGATGACTCCCATTAATTTAGAGGTAAACAGGGCGTCTCTGAACAACCCGGTCCCAACGCCACTTGAGGAATTGATGAGGTAAACAGACGTTAGATTGGAGAAGCCAGCCCCACCCACTCCACCTGCCCCCCTCGTATCTCCTCCCCCTCCCCTCCCCCTGTCTCTCCCCCGTCTCTAGTACTCCTATGGCAGCGTCAGATGCTGGGATGGTGAGGGCCGGTACCGAGTGAGGCTGACACAAACAGACATATGCCGTTTTGGGAGAACGATGCCTTTCAATTAGGTGCCGACCCCACAGCGGCAGGCTGGGCGTTAGTGTTGAGTCTGAAGCACAGCCCAAACCCCACTGCAGCGCAGCACTGAGCACCATCTGCTCCGGGCCTGTCCACTTCCTGTGATAATTAAGTCCAGGCATGTCCTTCTGTCCACTGCTGAGCTGGGGCTTTTACTTCAGGTGGTGAGAGTGATCAACAACCTCCATCCAATTTATTTCTTCCCCTTGAATGACAGGTGCAGTCTCTCGCTCTCTTTCTCTCTTCTCTCCCTCTTTCCCTGTTTCCATCACTTTGTCTGTTATGTAAACCCGCTCCGAAAAATGTACGGCGTTAACACTTTTTTTTAACCACGTTTGTCAGAAGCCTGATTAGAGAATAAAAGAAGAGGCTGTGAACACCAGGCGCCTTTGTCATGTGATTCATGAGAGAATTCAGGAGAGAATCACAGATGTGTGTTGACGGATGCTGACTGTGAACACGGCTTCATTCATATTGCATGATGACTTTGTTCCATTAGCCACTGAGTCACAACATGCTTTATCTCTATCTGATCTCTTCTCTCTAGCAGATGGCTGGAGATAGGATATGGCTTTAAACGCTGATACACCTCTCTCACTCTCTCCCTCTCTCTCTCTGTCTCACTGCTGATGTGGCCTGCAGGCGTAGCTCAGGTAATAATGTCCGCTCTCTCTGCCTCCCACTCACAGTGGATGTGGCCGCCGGTTACAACCTGGGAACCATCAACCACGACTCCAAGATTGACTGGCTGGAGCTCAATGAGACGGGGCGCAAGCTGCTCTTCAGGGACAAGAAACTGCGGGTGAGGCAGTCGCAGTTCAGAGAAACTGGCTGCCTGAAGCTGTGCCTGTTAGATGCCTGTACCCTGGGCAAAGGATGCCAAGCATTTTAATTGGGAATCCTTCAGGGGCTTCTGACCGAAAAATGACTCGATTTCTCCCCCGATACTGTATCCAAGTTGTTGTAGAGGACACAGTACAGTTGAAATTCTCGCTTCGAATGGTATTTGGATGGGGTTTCTTCCTGTAACAAGCCCAGATAATGTGTGATTGTTTGCATCACAACCGTATCGCCTGCTGTCTAAACATTCCTCCCTCTGTCCCTCTTTCAGCTTCATCTGTACGACATCGAGAGCAGCGTTAAGGCAACGGTGTTGAGTTTCTGCTCCTATGTTCAGTGGGTCCCTGCCAGCGACGTGGTAGTGGCCCAGAACAGGGGCAACCTGTGTGTGTGGTACAACATTGACAGCCCTGAGAGAGTCACCATGTTTCCTCTTCGGGTGAGATGTGTGTCCTTATTGTTTAACAATCGGCCTGACTCCACTTTAGTCCGTTTACTGACAGAAATATACAGTACACTGTTTTGAAAACATTTTGATCATCACTACGTTTACTCAATCACTGTGTGCTTAACTGAAAAATCCTTACACAAGAAGAGCTGCATCAAGTTATTTTCACCTCATTCCATGAAAATATAAGCAAATGGAAAAGATCACGTTTTTATTTTTACAGCGCAACTTTTCATCTTCTCATGCCTCGGTTTCTCTTGATGACTGTCTGACTAGGCCTCGGAAAATGAGTATTTGCATAACTTGGCATCCCTGTGTCATTCTCAGGGAGATATCATGGATCTGGAGAGGTCCAATGGTAAGACTGAGGTCATCGTGACTGAGGGGGTCAACACCGTGTCCTACACTTTGGACGAGGGGCTCATCGAGTTTGGAACTGCCATTGATGATGAAGACTTTTTTAGGTATCTACCCACCTTATGAAGATGCAGCATTTCTTTGGGGAGGATTCACATACTATCAATATAGAATGTACTCTGTTACAGTCTGTGGTCTCACAATACTTGGTGTTGACTGTTTTTCACTCAAATTCACTTGTTGGTCCTCACCAGTATATCGACACCTCCCTGTGTTTGTCTTCCTAAGAGCCACGGCGTTCCTGGAGACCCTGGAGATGTCCTCGGAGACAGAGGCCATGTGGAAAACCCTGAGCAAACTGTCCCTGGAGGGTCGCCAGCTCCACATTGCAGAGAGGTCAGCACTGCAGGGGGCCTCACACAGTAACACACGCTGAGTCACTGAGGCCACAACGTACTCAGACATCCACAGGCGTTTAGCACACCAACAGCCAATCACCACTAGGCATATCTTTAATACAGTCGTGTCTGCACCTTGTCATCCTGTAAAGTGTCTCCGGCATCCACGGGCGTTTAGCACATCAACAGCCAATCACCACTAGGCATATCTTTAGTACAGTCGTGTCTGCACCTTGTCCTCTTGTAAAGTGTCTCCGGAGCAGCCCTTCTCCCCGCAACACATTTCACAATTGTCTGACTCTGGTGCAGAAATGGTGTAAAGCCAAGCAGTTCACCTTAAGACTAATACTGTGTGCCATGTAAAAGGATGTGTCATCCATCTCCTTTTCTCTCTCTCTCACACACACACTCACAAACACTTTTTCTCACAGTCACACACACACACACACACACGCTCTCTCACAGTCACACACACACACTCTCTCTCACAGTCACACACACTCTCCCTCTCTCTCTCTCTCTCTCTCTCTCAATAGGAATCAATTACCTTAAGTAAGCACCTCCAGAGCAGTTTTCTGTGATCTTTTCATTTGTATGTGCTTTCTTTCTCATTTTGAGGGGTGAAAGTTAGTTTTTACTGTAGCGTGGCATTAATAATGCAACGGGGGTTCCTTTTGTGTGGGGTTTGATTTGCATAAATCATGCAGGAAACCTGTTTTGTCCGGAGAGGAGAATGTAAATGAAGTAGGCTAGGTAGCTAGAAAGAGATGCTCATCTCCTCTTTTGATGGCAAGCCCAGCTTATTAGCGTGATGCAACTTCTCTTTAAGAGATGGTAATACAGTTGGCTTAAGTAAAAACGCTGGAAATCTTCTGGTTAACCCTGTCATTGAAACATGCGTAAAGGTTGTTGAACTCCTTTCATATTTGTTTTTACGATTATTTAATCGGGCACATTTATATTTGCAACACCCTGACTGTCCTGTGTTACTTTTTGTTTCTTTTAGGTGCTTTGCCGCATTGGGGGATGTCTCCAAAGCTCGCTTTCTGAACGAGACTAACAAGATCGCTGACCAGGTCTCAAAAGAATCAGTACGTACACAAAACGAACAACGTCTGTCATGCTCTTCAGGTCTTGGTTCCTTTTCTTACAGACCAAAATGGAGTATAGGGTTCTCAGGGCCAGAATCCCCTCTAACTGACCAAAGATAGAGCATAGTGTATGAGGTTAACAGGGCCAGAATCCCCTCTAACTGACCAAAGATAGAGCATAGTGTAAGAGGTTAACAGGGCCAGAATCCCCTCTAACTGACCAAAGATAGAGCATAGTGTATGATGTTAACAGGGCCAGAATCCCCTCTAACTGACCAAAGATAGAGCATAGTGTATGAGGTTAACAGGGCCAGAATCCCCTCTAACTGACCAAAGATAGAGCATAGTGTATGAGGTTAACAGGGCCAGAATCCCCTCTAACTGACCAAAGATAGAGCATAGTGTATGATGTTAACAGGGCCAGAATCCCCTCTAACTGACCAAAGATAGAGCATAGTGTATGAGGTTAACAGGGCCAGAATCCCCTCTAACTGACCAAAGATAGAGCATAGTGTATGATGTTAACAGGGCCAGAATCCCCTCTAACTGACCAAAGATAGAGCATAGTGTATGAGGTTAACAGGGCCAGAATCCCCTCTAACTGACCAAAGATAGAGCATAGTGTATGATGTTAACAGGGCCAGAATCCCCTCTAACTGACCAAAGATAGAGCATAGTGTATGATGTTAACAGGGCCAGAATCCCCTCTATCAGACCAAAGATAGAGCATAGTGTATGAGGTTAACAGGGCCAGAATCCCCTCCCTAACAACAGGGCCTAAGTGCTCTGTTGGATGCAAGCCAATCCAGGTGTCCCATCTGGGTCCACTGTGCCCTGTCGTCTGTCAGGGAACGTTGGCACCACCCAGCTTGGCAACCCTGCCAGCACAGCTGCTCCCTGGCAGGCCGGTCGGGTCGATCTGTCACATCACAATTCTCCGTTAGGCTATTCCTCTCCCCTAATCCGTATCACACACTCGCCTACACCACACACCTGTTGGCCATAGCTAGCTAATGCACAATGGTTGGCACCAGTCTGTTCGAGAAAGAGAACATCATTCCATTTACCTTTGAGATACTTTCAGAGTAGGTCTTAGTTTTATGTGACACCTGTCTTCTTTCCAGGGCGGCGATGGTACAGAGTTCTACCAAGTCAAAGCACGCCTTGCCATGCTGGACAAGAACTACAAACTGGCAGAGATGTACTTTATGGAGCAGGTATGAGGATGTAACTGTCAGTCTTCTGTTGGTGTTGGCAGCCGGAGTCTGGTTTGAAACGTGTGTGTGTCGTGTGCTCTGTAGAATGCCATTGATGAGGTGATGGAGATGTATCGGGAGCTCCATATGTGGGATGACTGCATCGCAGTGGCTGAGGCCAAGGTAAACCACCGTTGAGACTGTAGTGGCCTGTAGTCGCTAATACAACCAGTAAAAGATCAACAGTCTGTGTGTCTCTCCAGGGCCACCCAGAGCTGGAAAACCTGCGGCGGAGCTACTACCAGTGGCTGATGGACACAAACCAGGATGAGAAGGCTGGAGAGGTCAAGGAGGGGGAGCAAGACTACATGGGCGCTATCAACCTCTATCTCAAGGCGGGCTTACCGGCAAAGGCCGCCCGACTGGCTATGGGCAGAGAGGAACTGGTTTCCAACAATGACATTATCAACAGAATCGCTGCTGCTCTCATCAAGGGACAGTTCTATGAGAGGGTGTGTGTTAAGTGTCATAACTGCTAACAGTTGCCATTCATACAACATAAGCCTTTTACAGTGTGGCTAATCTTCTAGCAGCAGCGGACATGTTAATGGAGACGAGAGGGTGCTTAGATTCTCTGTCCTCCGTTCCTTTCGTCTGATGGAAAGGTTCGGAATGTTTCTGTTGATTGTCTGACAGTGAAATGTGTGAAATTGAGAGATTGACTGGTGCTTCGTGAGACAGTAGAAGTTGACTGGTGGTTTGTGAGATAGAAGTTGATGAAAGATCCTGACGATCTGTAATGGGACAACAGGAGTCAGAAATGATAAGCTGAAACTTAACAGCTGTTTGGTCTGTCCCGTATTCAGGCAGGAGATCTTTTTGAGAGGATCCGAAACAACCAGAGGGCTCTGGACTGCTACCGCAAGGGCAATGCCTTCCTTAAAGGTAGGCCTGGAACATCAGTTAACGTCGGGAAGTGGATGTTATTAACATCAGGAAGTGGATGTTAACATCAGGAAGTGGTTGGATAAGCCATTCAGATGTATTAATACTTCAGTAAACGGCACAATCTTTCCAGCGGATGGCAAGTATTTCTTTGGTCAGGAGAATGATTTGCTGTACTGATGTGAATGTAACGTCATTTCTCGGAGCGTAGCTGTGGAGCTGGCTCGCCTGGCCTTTCCAGCCGACGTGGTGAAGTTGGAGGAAGCGTGGGGAGACTACCTGATCCAGCAGAAACAAATGGACGCAGCCATCAACCATTACATCGAAGCAGGGTAAGTTAGCTCGGCTGATTGCCCAGCGGTACCAACAGGGAGCGAAGGAGGGACGGAGGTGTACAGACCGGAGTGTTATAGCGAGAGAAGGCAAAAGATGAAAGGAGTGGGAGAGAGAGAGAGAGAGAGGAGTTGGTGGTGTGAGGGGTTTGTTTGTACACTAAAGTGACTGATTAATTTTCCGTGTAATCACATGGAGGTGTTGTTCATTAGGCAGAGCCAGGCTCCAGTCCCGAGGGCAGGCTGCCTAAGACACAACACTGGATACTCATTTGCTCTCTGTTATTACTGTGCTCTGACTGGTATTGTGGGCTTGGCTAAAACTCCATGCCCTACTAATCACTGACGACTGGGAATCAACACACTGGTATCAACTGAGCACATAATCAGTGAGAGTGGATGTCTAGTGTCTTCACTGGGTCCTAACATCAGTAACGGCAGTCCCGGTCGTAATTGGTTCTGGTTCTGCTGTATCGGTTCTTCCTTGGGGATGAATTGAGGTTGCTTTGAGTCATATTCTTTGATTAGTTCTCTGTCCTACATGGTGCAAACACCTCATGTGTCACAGCACAGGGTGTGTTGTTGGAAGCCAGATGCAGGAGCCGGATATATCACTTTCGATGGTATTTATTAAAAGCAACAAAATAAAAATAAACTTTGAAATATGCAACGTGTGACTGACTAACACGTATTACAGACACTCACCCAGATCAAGACACGTAACTGGAAACAATACCAAGCAACTAGTGACACTAACTACCCAGGGAACTTAAAAAACCCAACAGATTGCTAACTCACCCCTGGTGTGTGTAATCAAAACAAACTAGCCACCCAACCGTAACTAGCCGTGTGCACCCCACTAACAGACCCGGAGTGAGGACCAAAGGTTCCCACTAGTGACATCAGCTCTGAAATCATGTGAGATTGGAAATCCGCCACAGTCATTCCCCCGTTCAAAGGAGGAGAGTCCCTCGATGCCAACTGCTACAGACCAATATCCATCCTACCCTGTCTTTCCATAGTTTAAAAAAAACTGGTCGACAAACAGATAGTCAATCACCTCAAATTTCATTGTATCCTTTTCCACTATGCAATCTGGTTTTTGTGCTGATCATGGCTGCACCACGGCTACCCTTAAGGTCCTGAACGACATCATACCTGCCATGGATTAAAAGCAATACTGTGCAGCAGTTTACATCGATCAATCCAATGCATTTGATTCTGTTAACGATCGTGTTCTTATCAGCCGACTCAATAGCCTGGGCTTCTCTCACGACTCCCTTGCCTGGTTCTCCAACTATCTCTCCGACGGGGTCCAGCGTGTTAAATCCGAGGGCCTGCTGTTGGGACCCATGGCTGTCTCATTGGGGGTGCCAAAGGGTTCGATTCTCTGGCCGACTTTATTTTCTCTCTACATTAACGATGTGGCTCTCGCTGTTGGAGACTCTCAGATCCATCTCTATGCAGATGATACCATCCATCCAGTACACTTCAGGCCCCTTGTTAGATAATGTGCTCTTAAATCTCCAGGAGAGTTGTATTGCCATTCAGCACTCCTTCCGAAACCTAGAGTTATTACTAAACTCTGGTAAAACTAAGTTCATGCTTTTCAACTGATCACTGCCCACACCTGTCTGTCTAATTAGCATCACCACGCTAGATGGGTCTGAACTAGTATATGTGGATACATACAAATACCTAGGTGTCTTGTTAGACAGCTCTCTCTCTCCTTCCAGCGCCACATAAACAATATCTATTCTGAAATGAAGTCCAGAATCTGCTTCTTTTTCCGCAACAGGGCCTCCTTCACTCATGCTGCCTAACTTGCCTTGGTGAAGATGACTATTATACCAATGTTCGGCTTTGGTGATGTCATTTATAGAACTGCCTCAAACTCTCTCCTGAAGAAATTTGACGTAGTTTACCGCAATGTAATGCGTTTTGTTACCAATGGCTAACATTGGCCAGGTTGCCGTTGCAAATGAGAATTTGTTCTCAATTGGCCTACTTGGTTAAATAAAGTTTAAATATTTTACTTGTTAAAATAATTTACATTCTCCCCTTATCCTAGTTCTTCCTCGAAGGCCATCGAGGCGGCCATTGGGGCTCGGCAGTGGAAGAAAGCAGTCCATATCCTAGAATTACAGGAGCACCGCTCAGGGGGGAACTACTACCTGAAGATAGCCCAGCACTATGCCTCCACCCAGGAGTATGAGGTAAAACGGGTGATTACTGAGCCACTGATGTTGGGGTACCAACATGTGTAGCTAAAAGGGATGATAAGTGAGGAGAGGAGTAGGGCTGAGCGATTAATTGCATTTTGCGATTAAATCGTGCTATGATAAATCGAGATTTTAGAATTGCAAAGGTTGCAAATGTATTTGTTGGTAATTTAAAATATATATATATTATTTGTATTTTTTGAGAAAGTGAAAGTGGGGATAATGGGGAGTGTGTGTGAAACAAAATGGCACAGGCCGGAATCAAACCCGATCAGTAAGGTAATATATTTGGATTTATTTATTAAAAGACTGTCTAGAAAGGTTCACAGACAATGTTTAAAGCGTGCAATCCACATGTTTAATTAATATAAATATTGAGTGTGGTGAAGCCACAGATTTTTTAGAGCGAAGAGAAGCTAGTGATGTGCGGCTACCAACATGTATGCTCACGTCTGTAATTCCCTGTAAGAGTGTCCACTAAACAAACAAGAAGTAACTGCTGACGGTGTTTTAAGCGTTACTTAAATGATTCATTCATGACTTTTTTTTTAAGTGCACGAATGTCTCTCTGTGTAAACGCAGGTTGCAGAGCCCCTGTTCGTGAAGGGAGGCTACATTAAAGATGCCATAGAGATGTACACGCTGGCTGGACGTTGGGAGCAGGCCCATAAGGTAGCTGTCCTTCTCCATGTCCCAGTATGTTTTCTGGTTCACACTGTTTAATGTCAGGGGGTTGACTGAGATGTGGAGACCCACAGTGAAGCAGCAGTCTAAGACACTACCTTACAGTACTTCCACATTGCCGCGACCCAGGGTTTGAATCCAGCGGAGGGCAGTTGAAATTGGCTCCGTGCCGTCCAGGGTGGGTAGGTGGATCAAAGCCCGGGAAGCCTTGTCTCGTCGTCCTCTAGCGACTCCTTGTGGTATGCTGGCTCCCTGCCGACCCCTTATGTGGTTGGTGACTGAGGGATTGGTGTGCCAGCGTTGGAAGTAGAAACGGACCAGCTTGGTGAGATCAGAGGACATGTTGACTCCCGCACCCTGCTGTGGCGTTGTGGCAACAGCCAAAAACAATGCAAATTGGACATCATTAAATCGGAAGGGGAATAGTGATATTAAAAATGTTTTCTAAGAGCTCTTCTATATATAGGTCTAGTGAGTCTGTGTGGTCGTTGTAGAGTGGGGTGTTATGCACGTTGAGCCGGGAGTTAGGTAGTGACTGTGGTTAGTGTCCGTACTCACACACTCACACGTGTCCTAGTTGGCAGCAGAATGTATGACCCCGGAGGACGTGTCTGTGCTGTACATCAGCCGAGCCCAGAACCTACAGGCAGAAGGGAAATACAAGGAGGCAGAAAGGTAAAGTCTCTCTTCTGCAACGTATTTCCTTATTCACTCTCTCTCCCTCTACATATTTACTTTCTCTGTTTTTCTTATGTTTTCTTCTCTCTCCCTTGTCCTTTTCTACCTTTCATTTTTCTTGCCCTCCCTCTGTTCTCTTTCTCTCCTCTATCTTTCCCTCTCCTCTCTTTCTCTCCTTTACTTTTCTCTCTCCTCTCATTCTCTTCTCCTCTCCCTCTCCTCTACATTTCCCTCTCCTCTATCTCCTCCCTCTCCCCTCTCTTTCTCTCCTCTCCCTCTCCTCTACCTTTTTCTCTCTTTCTCTAGTCTCCTTCTCTCCTCTACCTTTCCCTCTCTTCTCTCCATAATCTCTTTGTCTAATCATTCATTCATTACCCTTTGTTGTATTTAGCTTGTATGAACCACAACCTTGATGCCAAATTAATTATGGATTTTATCACAAGCCAAGTGTTAGTTGTCTGACATTGGGGTAAAGGGCCCTGCTTATTACTTGCCTCACTATATCCAGGTGTCAGTTGTAGTTCAGGTCAATGTTGTATTGCAACAAATTGACAAACAAAAGTGTGCCCTGGCAGTGTGGTGACAGGAACATTATTATTGAACCCAACTAAACGATCCTCAGTCTAGCTGTCTGTCTCTAAAGGAGCCTGCACCTTTCCATAGTAATCTCCCTGGCATGCTGCCAGCCAGAAAGACAGTATGTCACCATGAGTCCTCAGCTCTGTGTCATTTCACTGCGTGTCTCTCATTGATCTCTCTCCTGAGAAAGGTAGAGCAAAATTAATCAGCAATGGGCGAAATTACACTCTCTAATTAGCTATTTATGTAATTAGAGATTGAGTCATTATTTATCTCAATACACAGCATTGCAGTGAGTTTGTTTGTGTGCTTCCCTGTGTGTATATGGGTGTGTGTGTGTGTTTCTGTGTATATGGTTGTGTTTTTGTGTGTCTGTGGTGCATGACTGGAATATCTCTAGGTTATTTGCCACAGTGGAGGAGCCAGATCTAGCCATCACAATGTATAAAAAGAACAGGATGTTCGATGACGTGATTCGCCTGGTGGCCAAACATCACCCGGACCTTCTGGCTGAGACTCACCTGCACTTGGCCAAGGTCTGAGAATTAAACCAAATCACGAGGTGAATTGGATTAGCTAGGATGATCAGCAGATTGTCTGACTCGTCAAACCTCGATTCTAGGAGTTGGAGACAGAATCCAGGTTTTCAGAGGCCGAGTATCATTACATGGAGGGCCAGGATTGGAAGGCTGCAGTCAACATGTACCGGGTCAACAACCTATGGGAGGAGGCCTACAGAGTATGTACACTTACTTAGAGAGTCACACTGCAGTTAACATGTACCAGGTCAACAACCTATTGGAGGAGGCCTACAGAGTATGTACACTCACTTAGAGAGTCACACTGCAGTTAACATGTACCGGGTCAACAACCTATGGGAGGAGGCCTACAGAGTATGTACACTTACTTAGAGAGTCACACTGCAGTTAACATGTACCGGGTCAACAACCTATGGGAGGAGGCCTACAGAGTATGTACACTCACTTAGAGAGTCACACTGCAGTTAACATGTACCGGGTCAACAACCTATGGGAGGAGGCCTACAGAGTATGTACACTCGCTTAGAGAGTCGCACTGCAGTTAACATGTACCGGGTCAACAACCTATGGGAGGAGGCCTACAGAGTATGTACACTTACTTAGAGAGTCACACTGCAGTTAACATGTTCCAGGTCAACAACGTGTGTGTGTGTGTGTGTGCGTGCGTGCGTGCGTGCGTGCCTCTGCGTCTGTGTGTGCCAGGTGGCCAAGAGCCATGGCGGAGCAAGTGCCCATAAGCAGGTGGCATACATGTGGGCCAGGAGTCTGGGTGGAGAGGCTGCTGTTAAACTGCTCAACAAGTTCGGTCTGCTCGAGACCGCCATCGACTTTGCTGCAGACAACTGGTGAGTAGATGACTGCACGTCACGGTGTGGCCATGTATCCTCAAGCACTTTAATATCACTGTGTCATGTTTCACTGGGATTCAATTAAAAGGGTCCGATGAGTTTGTTGTGTAATTAACAAAGTAATAATCATTAGGAATGTCATGATTCACTGATTCACTTTGGTCCTCATTAATTTTCAATATGTAAGATTTATCTATGTGACCACAAACCAATCCGTAGGTAGACTGCGCTGGACAGAGTTTTGACTCAAATGGTACAAATCTGCAGTTTGCTTTTGTTCAGATTACTTTCTTTATAACTTACTAAAATACCTTTTAATTATTAACTCATGACTTTTTGTTGTTTTACATGCTTTTGTGCGCTGACCAACTAGAGCCAGAAATTAGAATACACTAGTGTAGGCTTTATTTTGCAAAAACAATTGCATGGCATTTTTCTAGTTTATTGTAATCTAAGGCAATGTTTAATTACATGTTTGTTTTACTGGGACTACTATATAGCCTTGATGCCTGGAGTAGGAATGGATTTAATTTAGATTATTCATATTCCCCATAAGCAAAAGTTTGGGAGAATTTTTAGAGTTAATGTATATGGTTGATGTTTCGAATGGTAAAGGTGATTGGTTCAAAACAAGTCAATGGCAATAGGTCATTTATAAATATTACTTCATGAAGCATTCAGTAACACTGGACATCTTTCCTCAGTTCCTTTGACTTTGCCTTTGAGCTGGCGCGTCTCTCAACTAAGAAAAAGATCCCCGAGATCCATCTAAAGAATGCCATGTTCCTGGAGGATGAGGTATAGGAATGCCACCACTTTCCCAAAATACACCATACACGCACACACACACCACTTTCCCAACATACACCATACACGCACACACACACACACACCGCTTTTCCAACATACACCATACACACACACACACACCGCTTTTCCAACATACACCATACACACACACACACCACATTCCCAACATATACCATACACGCACACACACCGCTTTTCCAAGATACACCATACATGCACACACACACACACCGCTTTTCCAACATCCACCATACACGCACACACACACACCGCTTTCCCAACATACACCATACACACAGACACACACACACCGCTTTTCCAACATACACCATACACTCACAAACACACACCACTTGCAGCTCTTGCTCTTCCCAAACATATAGATTTTCTTTCCTGGTTACACTGCTGCTTTAACTCAATCATTCCTAAAATTTTACTCTGTAGCATTCCCAAGTTTATATTTGAGCGCCGTACTTTTCATTCCATTTAATGTCACACATTCATAATTAATCCCTCCTAAGCCAAGCACTGAACCGTGATAATGTTTCATTTTTCAAGGGCAAGTTTGCCGAAGCCGAGATGGAGTTCATCAAAGCGCAGAAGCCGAAAGAAGCAGTGCTGATGTAGGTACACCGGCAGTCTCTCTTCGCTTGCTAGCGAGAGGTGCTGGCATGTCTCCCCTGCAGAGCTTCAAACTTCCTTCTTGATTCAACTTCAAACGAAGCACTGATGCCAGCACAGCTCTTGTCTCTTCCCCTCAGAACTTCCCCTTACTTCTCTGTACATTGATTATAGACCACCTATTAAGATGTTCTGGCAGGGTTGGTTAAAAGAGAGCTCAGCTCCTACACAGGTATCCGCGGACCTGGAGTCCTGTCACTGAGCCTCTTCATCTCTGCAGTTTCTTAGGCAGGAGAATCTTTACTTTGTTCTGTATCCAGGTCGACTGAGGGACAGCCAGCAAACATTGGTGTTAATGCTATTGGTAGCACATCGTCTGGGTAATTGTGGTGGAAACTTTATTACTTACGGTTAGGATTCAAGAGACAACATTTCTCTTCCACAATTCTGTTTATTATAATAACCTTCCAGAACATTACGTCTCCTATAAGACGGAGAATTCCACATCCAGTCTATTCGACCAGACATGAACCTCTAACCAGATCAAACAGTTGGTCAGTTTTATACAGGTTTAAACAGGCAGATAGTTGTGACCAGTTTACAATGGGCCACACCCTCTGGTCCAGTTTATTATCTCCACCTACTTCTCACATTGCTTTCTCTGGGCCCTATTGGCTTAGACAGTAGAGAGAAGGCTTGGTAATTGTAACCGAAATCCCTTCACTCCTGAGAGTCACCTTATCTCCAGCATTATCCAACCGTTCCTTACTGAGTGATCTAAAATAATTGATAACAGTAATATCGGCTGACGCTCTTCAACCAGTTTGAGTCAGATGACAAAAGTTAAGCGTAAACTTGTCAAATGTGCCCGAGGTCAACTGGGTGTCTGTGTCCCCTGCAGGTATGTCCACAACCAGGACTGGGCCGGCGCTCTGAGGGTGGCCGAGGCCAACGATCCAGCCAGTGTGCCAGATGTGCTGGTGGACCAGGCCAAATTCTGCTTTGAACAGAAAGACTTCCAGAAGGCTGAGGCGTACCTCCTGAGGGCTCAGAGGCCAGAGATGGCCATCAAGTACTACAAAGTAAGACACTGTCTATAAGTTTGAACTGGACAGAATTCTCACTACTGACTCCGGGTTGTGAGTCAGTTGCTGACTGGGTTGTTGTGACAGAACACTTCGGACATGAAGTGAATGTATTAAACCATTTGACACTACAATTGACCTCTGAGAGGCGGAATTCTCGGGAAATGTCTTTGTCACTTTTCTCTGTTAAATAAATTGTTCAATGTATGCATAAACCACAGTAATTATACAGTATGGTAAGCCTTCATCCTTCTAAATCAGAGGGTTCATATTCTAGTCACTTCAGTATTCTATGTGTTCTAGAACTCGGGGGGGTTGCTTTAAAGAAAACACTACAGGTCAAACAGAATCCAACGCTCCGTGATGTTTCCCTTCTATAATTCAGGCTGTTCGTTTGCCTGGATGTGCTTCACAGGGTTTAGTGCCTCGGGTACCGAGTGTTGTTGACTCAGCGGCTGTTGTTGTCTTCCCAGGATGCAGACATGTGGAGTGATGCGATGCGGATCTGTAAGGAGTACCTCCCCAACAAGCTGGGTATTCTCCAGGAGGAGTACGAGGAAGTGGCTACCAAGAAGGGCTCCCGGTGAGCTGGACATTCAGAAACGCTCCAACAACAACTGTCTTCACTTCCTGTTTGTTTGGCCACGGACGTGCAGACAAAACGTAGCTCACATGTTGACAGGGGAAAAGGGAGAGAAAAGAAACTGTGAACAACCAACTGTTTGTGTTGGGGTCTATATGGGCGTGGCTGGGGTGTTATTAAAATATGGCTGCTTTTATATCTTAAGTTAAATTCATAATGAGCAGTCAGTGAAAGTGCACACACTCAGTGCCTCCACCCGTTTCCAATTATCAGCTCCCCGCTTTTAATGACCTATGGGAAAACATCAAAAATATTTTTTATTTTGCATAGTCTTTAGTGAAGAGCTCAATTGAGAGAAATTTGCCCTACTTGTAACGTCAGTTCTTTTCAAGAGAGTGTTAGAACTACACATGTTGCCTTTCACTTTAAGTCTTGTCTTTGTCTTTATCATCCTAAGGCTGGCGGCACAGAGGATAGAGAGACCTAAGATTTTAATGAGAGAAGTCTGGGAGCACTGCACTATCTGGGTCTCATATGTGCCTGGCAGTGACGTCTTACAATACGTCTATGTCATAAATGCAGATAGACTTGTAGAGTACTCTGTCTGTTCAAAGAATGGGCTTCCGACCAAACTAGCTTCTAGTTGTGTTATTCCTAACAGGTTCAGCTGGTTCCTCCATCACTTGAGCTGAGTTATAGCTAATTCACAAGACCACGAAGGACACATGTCTTACTGACAGGGGGTCTGTCTCTCTCTGTGTGTGTGTCTCTGTGTGTGTGTGTGTGTGTGTTGGTCTGTGTCTGCAGAGGTGTAGAGGGCATGGTAGAACAGGCCAAGGAATGGGAGCAGTCTGGAGAGTATTCCCGGGCCGTGGAGTTTTACCTCAAGGTCAAAGACTCTGCCAACGTCCCCCTGATGGAGAAGTGTTGGATGAAGGTACAAATAGAAGTTCCCGAATGGCCAGTGAATATCACTATGACATCACCCATCGGCTTATCCTAACAAATGGACTGGAATGGGTTCACTTGAGTTTCTGTGTCCTGAGTTGAAACAACCCTTGGGACACCTTTTATTGGCTGTGTATATTTCTGTCACTAGTCTGTGTGTAGGTGGCTCAGTGTATCTGCTGTGTCCTGTGTCCTCCAGGCTGCTGAGCTGGCCATCAAGTTCCTGACCCAGGAGAGGGCTGTGGAAGTGATCCAAACGGTCGGCCCTCGCCTCACCCAGCTCAGGAAGTACAGCGCTGTGAGTTCATCCCAACCTGCCTGCTGTCCATTCCTGAAACACATGTTTTTTAAATGCATGCTTCCAGCCTGCTGTATGTCAACCGGTTTGTGGAAATGTTATTGAAGTGACTGCAGCGATTGTCTGCTCTTTAGAAGCGTTTGGCATTGATCTGAGATGGGTTATAGCAGACATGTATCCAGCCGATGACTGCATAGTCATGACCAGACCACTATGTGCCTGTTCCTGCCAATGTGCTCTTAAATACCAAATGTACAGGATGAATGGGCTCCTTTCACACATTCAAATAATCAATTATGTGTCTTAATGAAATTCGGTTAAAAAGATTCAGGGTATATTCAGTGGCCACTTTCATCAATCTGACGTGTGTGTGTGTGTGTGTGTGTGTGTGTGTGTGTGTGTGTGTGTGTGTGTGTGTGTGTGTGTGTGTGTGTGTGTGTGTGTGTGTGTGTGTGTGTGTGTGTGTGTGTGTGTGTGTGTGTGTGTGTGTGTGTGTGTGTGTGTGTGTGAAGGCTACTCTGGCAACTGAAGGTGATGGTTTTTACTGTGAGTGTGTTCATATAAAACATTGCCTCCCAAAACAAAGGCGCCCGTGTTTTCTGCCTATTCTCAACTGTTTTCTTTTCCACAGGCAGCTGAGCTGTACCTCAACCTGGACCTCATTAAGGAAGCCATCGATGCATTCATTGAGGGAGAAGAATGGAACAAAGCCAAGAGAGTGGCCAAGGAGCTGGATCCAAGGTGAGCCTGTCGGCAGAGCCTTGCCACCACTACAAAGCCGCCTGGTCGCCCCTAACAACAAGCCCAGCCATCTAGAATAGCTCCCCTGTCATTAGGCACAGAGAAACAGAGAAACACACAAGGCTTGTCTCAGTCAGAGGCCTCGCGACCATCCATCAGCTATATCTGCCTCTGAAACACACGGAGACACAGAGAGTTTTTTTGTGGAAATGGGATCAGGTTTCACCACTCCTGTACCTCTATCGACGTTTAGATGAGGATCTTATCCAGGCTGAATGGCAGTTGCTAATTGTTGTTGTTAATGTAGTGTCATTTTTGTACATTTATTTGTGAAGTGCGTCTATTTTCGTGATTGACATAACTTGGTGTTATCATGGCAGCTTGTTTCAGTGCCTTTATGAGCCTTTATAGAGCCTTTATAGAGCCTATATACTCTGCTGGGTAGTACTTGAGGAGAACGTAACACTCATTCACAGTAAGAGAGAGCTGCTGATGTTCCCAAGACTCCCGTCTCTCATCACGCTGCCTCTGTTATTACACTGCCTTATGTCCTTTAGTCCACTACATTTGTTAGGCTTTATCTTTCTGGTAGTGGTACATGGTCTCAAGGCTTTGATGTACTCCAGCTTCTGAACACAGTCATTATCCTCCATATAATGGAGGAGATGGAAGTTCTCTTTTACATGGTGTTTATGTCCCATCTATTCGCGTTTCAGGTTTGAAGATTATGTCGACCAGCGATACAAAGAACACTTGAAAAACCAAGGCAAAGCAGATTCGGTACGTAGCTACAATTTAACATTACTGCATATCACAGAGTACAAGAATAATCCCGTTTTCACACAACAGTATAATCATTTACAATGTTGTGTACAATTATATAGAATTGAGTGATTTAATTGGAGATGCAGGCAGCGGGGCTATCGCTGTAACCTTGCCGTGGTGTACAGCCAGACGTCTTCTGGTGTGCTACACGTGCCCACCTCTAATTCCTTAAGTCTGCTCCTCTGCTGTTGGGACAGGATAATTGAGATGGTGACCTAGATTCCAAGAAAGAATCCCTCGGAAATAAGAGCTGAATAACAAAATGGATGCAGATTCCCAGGCCTTGTTCCCTTTGTTATGTCACATCAGTGTGGCTCCGACTTCTCTCGAATAATGATGAAGTCTGGTGGAAAGTGAACAGCATATTTCCAAGGACGTGTCGTCTCGTGTATATTGTCTGCATGATGCACCAAAGGCCTTATAATGTGGGTGTTTGAAACCATCCGGGCGAGTTTCCAGAGCACATTTTAAAGTTTTTGGTAGATGGCTGTTACAAAGCTTCCGTTTACTTTGTAGAACTACTGGAAGCGGGCTTTTGGCAGTAGTTTTTCTGTTTTAAACCATAAACTAGTGAGTTATGTTCTTCTGATCCTAGCTGGTAGGAGTTGATGTCATGGCAGCCTTGGACATGTATGCAGAGAGAGGACAATGGGAGAAGTGTATAGAGATCGCCTCTAAACAGGTGACTCTGACTCTACCACGCCCCTACCCACCTCTAACATTCCTCTACCGCCATCACTCTACCGCCATCACTCTACCGCCATCACTCTACCGCCATCACTTTACCGCCATCACTCTACCGCCATCACTCTACCGCCATCACTCTACCGCCATCACTCTACCCCAATCACTCTACCGCTGTCACTCTACCGCCGCCACTCTACCCCCATCACTCTACCGCCGCCACTCTACCCCCATCACTCTACCGCCATCACTCTACCGCCATCACTCTACCGCCATCACTCTACCGCCATCACTCTACCCCCATCACTCTACCCCCATCACTCTACCCCCATCACTCTACCCCCATCACTCTACCCCCATCACTCTACCGCCATCACTCTACCGCCATCACTCTACCGCCATCACTCTACCGCCATCACTCTACCGCCATCACTCTACCGCCATCACTCTACCCCATCACTCTACCCCCATCACTCTACCCCCATCACTCTACCCCCATCACTCTACCGCCATCACTCTACCGCCATCACGCTACCGCCATCACTCTACCGCCATCACTCTACCGCCATCACTCTACCGCCATCACTCTACCGCCATCACTCTACCGCCATCACTCTAATGCCATCACTCTAATGCCATCACTCTACCGCCATCACCACTCTACAACAAATCTGCTTCCGTTTTCTCCATTTTGTATTTAACCCACTGTGTATTTTTTTGTATATATATTTCTAGAATTACAAGATCCTCCACAAGTATGTGGCATTGTATGCCACCCACCTAATCAAGGAGGGGAACGCAGAGAAGGCCCTGAACCTGTATTCTCAGCACGGAGCCCCGGCCAACCCCCAGAACTTTAACATCTACAAGCGTATGTTTCTGGACCTGCTGAGTCTGCTGGGTCGGGACAGCGCCGAGTTCTACCGCATGTGGGCTGACCTGAGAGAGGTCATGTTACTGTTGGTGAGTGCAGGACCAGATTTACATTGCCGTCTCCGGGCACCACACACTGAGACCCTGATGTATGTTCTCTGTGCCTAGCTGCTCTCTAATGCCTTAAGGTTTGCTTTTGACATGTTGACGTGTTTATAGTGTGAGAACATGACCAAGTCTTCCGAGGCCAACTCACCTGTCCACGAAGAGTTTGAGCAGATGCTGCTGGTTTCTCACTACTATGCCACGCGATCGGCTGCCAAGGAAGTTGACCAACTGGTATATATAGCCTGGCTGTTCTTTCATTTTACCCCACCTGTTATAGCCTGGTATTGGCAGTGGTTGACAGTCACATGCTCCATCTCTCCCCTCTCCACCTCCTTTCTCCCTGAAGGCCAGTGTGGCTGCCAAGCTGTCCATCTCCCTGCTGCGCCACACAGAGCTCATTCCAGCTGACAAGGCCTTCTATGAGGCAGGCATGGCCGCAAGAGTAAGAGACCGGCTCGTATGAGCCTCATCCAATCACGCTTGGCAGAGACCGGCTGAGAGGGTCGGCTAGGGCCCCCTGGGAAATATTCTGAGAAATGTTTTTAAGGGTTTTTGCGCCGTATATATTGCTGCATATTGTAACTGGGAAAATACATAGAAATGTCACAAGCATCGATAATATCTGTCTCACAACTGAATTTCTAACTCTTTAAAACGTTTGTAAACTTTCATTTTCATTTTTTTATGACCGTTTGATAATGAATGTGATTCTTTTCACAGAGTGTTGGCTGGGAGAACATGGCCTTTATTTTTCTCAACCACTTCCTGGATCTGTCCGATGTGAGTGTCGCCTAAGCATTACTTGGGGTGCAACTTTAAACCACGGCTTTATCTTATGTTTCTTCAGGACAAGTATGATCTGTAGATACAGGGATCAATGACTGGTTCGTATTGAATGTCCATTTCTATTCCACTCGTTCAAAAAGTGATGTTTAATCCTGTTGTTGTTCGTGTGTTGCACTGTTTCCAGGGGATAGATGAAGGGACCCTGGATACTCTAGACCACTCAGACTTCCTGGACACTGATATCCCCTTCGAAGTTCCTGTCCCTACTAAAATACATGTCACTGTAAGACCCAAGTATTTGGTTTCTCTATTATTGTATTGTTTCCTGTGTAATTCTGATGTGTTATTACATCAGGCCTTACGTGCAGTTATGATATGACTTGTCTGTGACAGTGTTTGATAGCTTGAATATGATTGTGCTCTGTTATTACTGGCTTTGCAATTTAACAATTACTACTGTACATTGTTTCTTTCTTATGACTGTGTTGTGTATTTATATTTGTTAGCCTGTGCTGGTCTTATGTTATGACACTTGGCTGTGCTGGTCTTATGTTATGACACTAGGCTGTGATGGTCTTATGTTATGACACTAGGCTGTGATGGTTTTATATTATGACACTAGGCTGTGATGGTTTTATATTATGACACTAGGCTGTGATGGTTTTATATTATGACACTAGGCTGTGATGGTTTTATATTATGACACTAGGCTGTGATGGTTTTATATTATGACACTAGGCTGTGATGGTCTTATGTTATGACACTAGGCTGTGATGGTCTTATGTTATGACACTAGGCTGTGATGGTCTTATGTTATGACACTAGCCTGTGATGGTTTTATATTATGACACTAGGCTGTGATGGTTTTCTATTATGACACTAGGCTGTGATGGTTTTCTATTATGACACTAGGCTGTGATGGTCTTATGTTATGACACTAGTCTGTGATGGTCTTATGTTATGACACTAGGCTGTGATGGTCTTATGTTATGACACTAGGCTGTGATGGTCTTATGTTCTGACACTAGGCTGTGATGGTCTTATGTTATGACACTAGCCTGTGATGGTTTTATATTATGACACTAGGCTGTGATGGTTTTCTATTATGACACTAGGCTGTGATGGTCCTATGTTACTTAACTGTTATGTTATTACCACTGTTTGGCTCAGGATGCCCAGAGAGAGGAGATCCGTGACTGGGTCCTGGCGGTCTCCATGGACCAACGTGTGGAGCAGGTGCTGCCCAAAGATGAGAGGGACACCTATGAAGCTTCTCTACTGGCTGCCAACACAGGCATTCGCTCCTTGCCCTGTGTCATCACTGGTGTGTGGGAGAACCCTTCCAGAGCAACTTACAGCCGAGTCTGGTAGCCTAGTCCTGCTTGCTCAGAAGAGGCCTGTATCTATTCTAACTGATAAGTTAATCATTTTGCAGACACTGTTCCTAGAGTGTCTAACAGGCGCAATTAGTGCCTTGCTCTAGGGCAAACCATCTGCTTAGTTTTTAATTTATTACATGTCAGTTTTGTGATACCTGCCAGCAACCTTTTGTTTCTTGGTCCAACACTTTTGACGAGACTGTCTAATTTTTCACAGCATCCAGAGCATTGTGTTTTGGGTTGCAGTTACCAAACCCACACATGATGGCAGTTGTGTTAATTGAATGGCAATATACTTCTATTATAATAAAGGATTTTTCTCTATGTGCAAACCCAGGCTATCCAGTTCTGCGGAATAAGATTGAGTTCAAAGGGCCTGGCAAGGCAGCTAACAAGGAGGACTGGAATAAATTCCTAATGGCCACAAAAGTAAGGAGTTTTTTTATGATGTTAGCCCTGGAGGCTACATCAATGTGCTGATTTAGCTGCTTGTCCGTCAGCACTCAACCACATGTAACACTGTTTGATTTATAATGAATCCCCACTTCTGATCTCAGGCACTCACACAGGTTTTGATTATAAGTTGAGTCTTAGAGGCCCATTCTATTTCAGTGTGTTTCATCATGATTGCCCGGGTTGTGTGTGACTTGGATTTGTGAGGTTGGATTAATGAAATGATGTCCGTATAACAAATACCTTGTAGCATACCACCTTGTCTCCCACTGGTGGCTTTCTTTTTCAGCTTAAAACTAAAACTACATCCTCCGAACTAATTCCCAGGTAATTTAGCTCACGCCCTGATCCAGAACAACTTATAGCAGTGATTGCCTACTTTTCTGACCTGGTCCCCTGTGGGAATCAAACCCACAAACTCTGACGTTTCAATCGCCATGCTCTACCAACTAAGATGAGCAAGACCACTTTCCTGGTGAAATAAGGATAAAAAAGTCCAGAGAGATTGAGAGAAAACCATTAGATTTATATATATATATATATATATATATAAATGTATATATATTTATATTTGCTTCCACATTTGTACACCCTGTGGCCCCCTGTTTGTGATCTGATGTGTTATTGGCTGGTCTCCGTGTGTGTGTGTGTGTGTGTGTCTCTTCCCCTCAGACCACTCATAGCCCAGAGTGCCAGGATGTGCTGAAGTTTGTGAGTCAGTGGTGTGGAGGGCTCCCTGCCTCCGGCTACTCCTTCCACTGAGAGCACCAGGCGGCCGAAAACCCCATCTCTGTCCAGTGTAGAACACATTACTGTAACTTACCCTGCTGTGCTCTGCTCGGAGCCAACGCCTTCTTCTCTGAATTATTGAATCAGCCCTGTGCCCTTGGAGTGCTGCCCTCATCCTCCATCTTTGGTTGTAGCATTGACCGGTTCACATCACTCAATAACCGTACTGTTACTGACCCGCACGTTTCTACTGTGCTGACATCAGCAGTCGTTAGTGTCAGTGTCCTATCACCATGTCAGAATATTCGCTTCGCTGTGTGTTCTTACATTTACATTTCGGTTCAATCTGGTGTTTTTTTCTGTGTTCCTGGCTCTGTAGAAGGAACTGAGTAGGCGACAACCAAAGAGCGTATTTTTGTTGTTGTTGAGGGACTTCAACGATGCCTTTACACAGCTGTTGAGGTGTCTGCATATTTTGTGCTGTTATCTATAACAACCGTTTTGGTTTTCTAAGAGCAATGTTTCCAAATGAAAGGGGAATTTAACATAATGCACCTTAGGTACAGGATATGCTTCATGTTTTGTTTGTTTATATGCTGTTCTGATGTATTTTGTATATAATAAAAATATTTTAACCTTTTTTATAATGGCAATATTTATTACTAGGCATTTCATGTATTGTAGTACAGCACTAAGTAAGTGCACCATTTAACCCCTGGTGTATTTATCATTTGTTCAACTAACATGACATTTTGACAAAATAGACCAAAAGGTAAACCAGACTGCCACAGGCTTTTATTATCTACTATAAGCTAGTTATTACCTGTCATTAAATCGGGTAGTAGCAAGTCTGTTAAATGTCATTAATCATGATTAATCATCGATTTAGCCCTCAGAGAAGGGGGTGTGTCTCCCAGAGGAAGAATAACCCCTACTGGATCAGTTGCAGCCACCAAAAATGCTGTTCAGGGTCATCATGAGAAAGGCCAAAATACAGGGACCTCACTATAACCTATTTGTACGAATTGCACATTACTTCAAATCTGATATTAAAACGAACCTTAACCATTTTTATAACATATCGCATAAACCTAAAATCAAATAGCCTAAACAAAATCCACCATTTGTTCTTGAAATGTCCAGAATTTTCCAGAGAATAAAAACGTATGATAAAATTCATCAAATAATTAAAAAACATAACCGATAATATTTTTACATATTTTTTAATAGATTTTGCGATGGATTGTCGAAATGTTAAATTCCGCAAAGCCGGAGTGAGTCTGGATGGCATGTTGGTTGTTTTAGCCATCCATACAAATTGTGCATAAAACCTTAAGTAAACCATAACGGCGTAATCCCAAATAATACGAATTATTATATACAAAAAGAGCATCCTAACTGCACCTTACGTTTTTTCTTTTCTAAATGCAAGACCCTTTTGCACAGAAAATAGGCCTATAGGCTATCGTAGGCTATACGTCTGGAGCTTACCGACTCCAATGCACGGTAACATGTGCCATGCGTCTTGCTCAGTGTTTGTCTCTTCGGTTATTGGCAACTTTCAAATATAGAAATAACTGAAATTTGATCAATATAGTAATTTATCTGACGCCCTAATCGAGGGACTGCATTTTCATACTTTTCTTGTGTGGGAATCGCACCAGCGACCGTGGCATCTTCTTACCAATTAAACTACATGGTACCCAAATATTGAAAATACTTTTGGTCTTTTGCAATGAAAAAATACAGGCCTCTGATTGTGTCAGTCACGTAGCCATTATGCGTAAAATTTGGTTAACAAAATTGACATAGAAAACCATTATTTGAGTGTTGATTTTGTGCTTTACTGAACATTGACTTTGGGAAATAACGAGGACATATTTTTTACTAAAGAACAGTGGATCTGATGAAAACCCCATTCTGCAGCAGGAGTATATGTGAACCGCAGTTTATACCCGCTGACACATCCAATAAACCACGCATCATGTAAAAAAAAATCAAGACCTCTTTAAAAATGACAGAAACCGCTTAGCCTACTAGTAGGCCTACCTTTTCCTGCGATTCGAATGAAAACTCTGAAATCACATGTTACAAACAATCACACAAAAAACTATGTATGCGAACTAACTGAAAATTAAATGTTACTATGTTGAGGTATTCTGACCACATTACCTTAATTTGTGTATGATGTATAGATCACTTTTTATTTTGGAAAGTATATAGTTAAATACATCTTTATAATCCGCATGAAGAACATTTTAAAATAAAGCGCATTATTTTGTAATAGATTAAATACAATAAGCACAACTGATAACCGTAAATTCATTTTATAATTTTAACTTATAAAATGAAAGTATTTAGGCCTAAAAAGTTTAGTTTTCATCGTTAATAATCGGCTGACTCGCACAACATATTACATTATGTTGATTTATGTGCAGCTGCACCTTTTGTACATTTTGATGTTGCTATGATTCCCGATAATTTTATTGAAACAAAGCCTTAACAACAATACAAATAATATTTTTTTTTGCATTTTTTTCTGAAATATTGAACATTTGTTTCATAATGCATGTTTTTGTTATGCAATGCAGTTCTTACAAACCATATTAATTTCATTTTTATGGATGGGATGAATAAAGATGCGTGTGGGTTTAAAAAAAAGAAATTCTTGACATTATTTAATGCATTCTGAGATTTTATTTGCGAACAAACTGATTACTACAAAAACAACATTAATAATAATACGTGCATGCAAAACATAATCCACATAATCCACAAGCATTTCTTAAATCCCTGCTGATATGAGACCATTTAATCACTGGATGCGTTTTGTGTGGCTGTAAAATCAAAATCGTTCACACAACTTAATTCCTATTTGACCTAAAACCTGTAATGGCCTAGAAAATATTGCAATTTCACATGTACTGCTACAGGCCGCACAATTATTTCCCCTAGACGAGCTATATGTCACGGATGTCCTGATTTGACTGGAATATGTGTCTTTACTCATTCCCTGACTAACGGATACATTGCGAGCAGTGGGGTGCGCTTTCATGTGCCTTGCATGTATACTTATTTTTATTACACATCACTCAATTCTGTATGCAAAGTATGAGTGTTATACAAGAATTAATGTAACCGTTTAAAGGTCGCTTCGAGTTGTATCACAGTATTGATTTCTTCCATGGGTATTGTCCCAGTTTGGATACCACAGAGGTCACTGGGATGAGATTCCACCTTGACCTCACAGCAATTAACTGTGCAGGTTCTATCAAAAATGGAAGGCGCGCTCTGACAAAATGGCTACCGTGGCACCTGACAAAATATCCAAATGAAGACCTTTCACCTTTGGAGGTACATGTTAGTGCGTAACACCTAGGCAAACATGAACCCATGCACTTTCAACGTACATCTAGATGATATATTTACCCCCTCTCTTGGCATTCACCGCGTGCCTTAATTGTATGGACATTTAAATCAAGGTCCGCTGTGAACACGAGGAGAGACAGGGCCTGATCTGTATTTTCCTGCATCACTGTCGAGTACTATCTATCAGTGTCAGCTATACTGTACGATAGCAGCTGACAGACACGATGAAGGGCGCGTGAGGGCAACCTTGAAAGCGATGATCTTGCACCAAAATGTTGCCTACGCAACGACAACGTATAGCCCAGCCTATTTCACTGGCTGGTGAATAAGTGTTGTCCACTATACTGTAGCCTAATGCGCAAGCTATGCACTGTCATTCACTTTACACTATACGCTACACTGCAATACACTATACACTGCAATACACTAAACACTACCATACACTATACACTGCAATGCACTATATACTACAATACTCTATCTACACTGCAATACACTAAACATTACCATACACTACAATACCATACACTAAACACTACCATACACCAAACACTGCAATACACTATACACTGCAATACACTATACACTGCAATAGCATTAGCCTACTGTCATCCGTTACGGGATAACGACGCGGTTTTACTTCAGAAATGATAAGTCTAAAACGCACAGAATAGTCTTACCGTTATGTTAATACATAAAGCCTACCTGCCCTGGCAATGGCAAACTCCCATAATGTCCTTTGGATGTAGATATAGCGCACGATCCCTCCCTGGTGGTGCAACAAACGCCAGGCCCGTGTGACCGCAGCAAGGACAGGGCTTGCTACCGCCGGTCCTTTTGCTCAACTCCCATGACACACAAAAAAAATAGAAGAGAGCCCATCTGGCTTCTCGTCAGCTTTGTCAAGTCTTGCATACGCTAAAATGCTAATGACCCAGATAGCTCATGTAAAATGCAGCAGAGGTAAGAAAGAGGGGGAAAAGGCTGTTAGGCTGAATGAGAGTCCTCCCCGCCTTTTGTGGGGGTCGGGCGGGGTGGGAGAGGTGGAGGCACTAAACGCACCTGCATCATAAGAGGTTAGCTCAATAATAGAGAAATGGAGTGGGAGATAGCAGTTCTGCAAAGCTGTGACACATATGGACAGTGCCAATTGTAAAGAATATATGGACCAATAGGCTTAAAATAATCACATTTTTATTTTGGCCTAGAAATGGCCGCAACCTGCATATGCAATTCAACTCATCTAAATCCATATAGGCTATGCCTAATCTATTGATTTTATACAGCTACGATTTTGACAGATCCAAATGTAGCCTAGATAATATATATACATAGGCCTATAGGCTAACAAAAACGTTTTTACTTAGGCCTGCAATTGAATATAACATGTACATGTAATTCAGCATTTATTTTGGTTATTTAGAAAATAAAAAAAAACATATGTGTCATACGGGAGACATTTTTTCCTTTTAACATATAATTCAGCAGAACAACTTACAGAAATGGCTTGCTGCGATGCTGTTACTATCAACAGATTCCCCCCGAAACAACATCGAAACATTCCGTACATCCGGCTGGGTACCACGGTCGGTCTCCTCCGCGGATGACACTAAAAAACAAAAATGTCCTTCCAGTGATGGATGTTGCCGTGTTATCTGCGCGCTGCAATGGGTGGAAATTGGTGCCGTGACGAAAACACCCATATATTCCACTGCTTTAAAACACCACGCACGACCTCTTCAAAGGATGGGGGAAAAATACTAAAAGCATAGTCTACATCTGAGCGGCACATATTGAAAGGAGAGAGCTTTGGTGCAGTCGAAAGGCAGAGCCAGCCAAGACTGTCATGTAAAAGGGATCTGATGCAATGAGCCATCTGACAGAGAGGAGGAGAGCGACCCAGTTTATCAACGCCGTGCACAGAATGCGCGGTCCGCCTGCTCCCTTGCCTTGCGTCGTTCAGCCGCACTTCTCTTCTGAGAATTATACAGAGGGGGAAAGGGTAGCATCTGCCGGTTTACTAAACAAGTCGGAGGGGTTTAAAATGGGACGCGCCAACTCCTCGTTTCCCCTTCTCTTGAAATGGACATTACTGAGATGACATATACGCCTTGCAATGATGCATACGGACAATAGCCACGGTTTTGATGCACACGACGACCGTAAATATTTTAATCGTGCATTGCCATCTTTGTTTGCAGAATATACATGTAGGCCTACTATCGACGAGTAAAAAAGTGTACATATTGATTTCGTCAAGATTTTGTTAACACGGTAGTCTATCGCCATACGAAATTAATTGTCCTCTCAATATCTTATTTACAGGAGCCTAATATATCCATGCATTAAATAGGCCTCTACATTATGATGTCGGGAAAGAAGGCCAAATGTTCTGTACAAAGGTATAAACGATAATTTTCACTATGTCCTGGCTCTTGTGGAATGCATAATGAACACATTGCATAATTAAATACTAATGAGTCTGAAGAACAGTGTCCATCTATCTGTGTTGTATTTTTATATTCGACCAATCATAAATATGTGTACTAACATGGCGAGAAACGTTCATTTAGGAATAGAAATCAAAATATGCCCAAGCACCAAAAATGGTTCGCCTCCATATGGCCTGTCATCTGTGCGTTCTCTCTCACAACCCCCACCTCCTGTGTTATCCCTATGAAGCCCATCGATTTATTGTGATTCTTTCGTTATTCATTATGACTCTGATTTAAATGAAACATTCAATATTTTAAAAGTATTTTTATGTGCCCAAATATAATTTAGGCCTATGACTGTAAGGCTATGCATATTTGTATTTTCATATGCCTTGTAAAAATCTTTAAGTGCACCTAATGTTCTTATTTTTAATAATTTCAAACAAACATTTTGTAATGGGTCTATAATCAGTGTCGCAGCCATATATATATATAGGCTATATACTTATGACTCGCATATCCTGCGTAAAATAGCCTATACTGCAGAACAAAGGCGACAGTGTAGCCTATAGCTGCATAACCCGAAACCAATTCTATTGTGCACTGCACACCCGTGCGTCTGTCTGTATTTGGTTGAGGTCACCAGCAGTCCCCCTCTGGTGATGCAGTACAATGCAAAGTGTCGTCTGCTGGACGCGTGCCTCCCGTGAGCAAATTCGACACGCAGTGAACTCCAGATGGTTTGTATGGTAAACCAAGCTCTGAGATCCACCCCTTTATGCTGACGGACACAGTAATGGATAATAAAGCCAATCTGATTTAAAGGCCTTCCATGCGGCAAAAGACTAACCAATCCAGCTAACGCCGTAGCCTACACTAAATGGGAGTAGTTGCGTTAAGGTTTTCAGGTGAGCACAGGGTAGCCTATACTAATGTGTATGTTATGGGCATATTGGTGTTGAATTAAAGGCTACTGCGATTTCCTACAAGACACAGCCTTTCCTGTCTTCTTTATCATCTAGATACCTGGGGACAATACGTCACAAACAGCCACGGCAAACCGCAGTTCCGTTTTATAGAATAGGCAATGTGCATGCAGCATCAACGGGTTAATTGATTTCACGAATAAAAACAACCATACATGTTATGTTCACCCGATTGTTTTGGACTATAAGAGTAGGTTGTGTATACAATTGTATATTGTTGGTAGCCTAGTCGCACCGTACACTGAAACCACACACTTATATACTGTCATGGTCCTGATCGACAATGCTAAATAAAATGCAATAAATTCACATAACAAATAAATGTATTAAAACATTTTCTAATAATATTATATTATAAGCACCTAACACACCACCAAAACGACTAACACACTCTTCGCGTGTATTTGTGTGAGTCCAGCCATTTGTGCATGCGTGTCGAGACCAGCAGTCGGTGTTCACCAGAGCAGGTGCATGTGATGACTTGCAGATATAAACTACATCATAGAAATTGCAGTGTATCCTTCTGATTAACAACACGCCAGTCGCTTAATTAGAACGCTTTATAGGCATACCGATTTCAATATCAAAATTATATTTTGGAATGTCATAATATCGAATTTGCTTTAGGACCATGTATTTGTATTAGAATTTTAAAATTATCAGAAATATTATTGACTGAATAGGTTATTCCTATTACTAATTCCAAGTGCATTTTCTTCTATAACTCAAATTCTCAACTAAAAAATATCAAGGTGTATTTTAAGGATTTGTATGTTGTATTGGACAAGGTGAAACATAGGATTTTTTCCTCAGATTTAAAGTCGAATTCATACCCGCACTAAAGTGCCTGTGTACGGAATGCAGCAGGTTAGACCGCTGGACCAATCTAGGCCACAAAATATGAAGATTTCTGCGCATGTGCAATTCAGTGCTGAACTGCCAAACTAGCTGCTGCTCGGTGTTCTGCTACCTACATACCTGCTGATCATTGCTCATTTGCCTAAAAAACTTATACTGCGTGTTCTGCTGCCTATAGCTGCTGCTCAGTGTAATGCTTCCTATAGTTGCTGCTCTATGTTTTGCTACAAAGCCTCTGCTCTCTGCTTGGCTATCTACATAGCTGCTACTCAGTGGTGCACAGCCACTCCATTTCCTTAAGTCTGTGCCTGGTTATAAAGACTGATAATGTCCAGGAACTGTTGAAATATTTCATTTCATGTCCTCGAGAATTGTTGCAAACCCTAATGATGAACAAAATCTGCTTGATGTTATATATACAATTACATTCAAAAGGGATCTAACCTTTTATTAAGCATACTTTTCTCAAAACGTTTCCAATGATTGGCACCTTAGTAATTTTCATCAACACATTTTTTTATTAAAGTATGAACAAATTGATATATTGAAAAATTAACAATTAACTGGCCATCTATGTCTTTTTCACTTAGGTATAAACATGAGTTAACACATGCCTAAATCCCTTGTATATATTCTTATTAGGTTATATACAAAAAACGCCACAAGCCTGAAAATAATAATCTTTAAGAAATCTATATAGAAGCCCTTTAACCCCACCGAGCAAATTATGTTTCTTCAAGCTTAGAAAGTATTGCTTCCTCCTGACCTTTCCTACTTAGTTTTTTTTGTACTTTATGCTGTAATTAGCCCCAAGCATCAGTAATAATTGAATTCTGGACCACTGTCTTTAAACCCACTGTACCCCCCCCCCTACATTCTCTAGCTAGTATACAGGAAAACCACTATTTATGAATGTAACATGCATAATTGGGTTTCTTCCAGGGGGGTGTACAGTTCAGTGACCATGTTAGCCGGATAAAAACAACTTGTCTGAGACCGGGACCTGTGCAATATGTGGCAAACAGGAGATTCATTAAACCAATCAATATTTTACAAAGCTCTTTTTACTACAAAGTTGTCACAAAGTGCTTTTACAAACACCCAACCAACACACCTTGCTTTTGACATCCATAGACCATTTACCTCTAATGCACTGTCAATATATGGGGTGATCTGCTTGCCAGTGAGAAACTGTACCAATTCTAAGGAAGGCCTCAGTTTAAACAGTCATTAACAATAGTGAAGTTTACCGAAAAAAGGTAGTCAAAGAGGTCTTGAACCCAGATCTGATCCAGGGGCTTATTGAATCTGGTCTGTATTCCGTGTGCGCGTCTAGCATGTTTTATTTGCCAATTGATTTGAACTTTTTTTATTTGCAATTAGATGGAAATTGTATCAAAGGGTTCTGGGAAGAGGGGCTGGGTATCTGTGAATTCGATGATCATACTACTCCTTTGTCTCTAACTGCCTAGTAAAACCATTCCATCATACCACCAAGTATTCCTTATATGTAAATATGTTTAGCCAATAAATGTTATCAGTATTGGAAACCAAAGAAGCTTTTGGTTGTTTTTGTCCCATTCATACTTGTTCCAAACAGAGCATCATAGAGCAAAAGTTATGGAGTTATGTTTGTCGCCCGGAGAGACCTAGCTTTCAGACATATGTGGCCTGAGGTGGTCCAGACACAAACATATCGCTGCGGCGTGGGTTCGATTCCAGCCTGCACCCTTTGCAGCACACTCTAATCTATCTTGCAACATTCACTATCACTTAATGAAGCATATACAATGCAGAAGAATATATATATATAGCTTTTTAGTCATATGTTCATAATATCAGGTAATTATGGATCAAATAATTCAAAGCTTAGTACAGACAGACTCAGTGGTAAATAATAGTGCACAGGCCACAATTGTTTTAGAAAACCATACATCACTGTTCATACTGCTAGATAATGTAACACCGAAAGCAGCTTTATTGGCTTGTATTTTATAATGACACTGAAACATTATCGTTAACATTGAATTGAAATCTTTGATTTAAATGTACATTTTTTCTCATGAATTAAGGAACTGAGTGCAGGAAAATTTCAATTAAGTTTTTAACATAGTTGGGAACATTAAAGTTTGTTGCAAAAAATTTGGACAAAAAATTGTAACCCTTATTGTAACCCTTATTTCATATTCTTATTGGTAACTTTGTCATTAACTGTATATACTTTTAATCTGCAAATCTATTCTAAGAAATAAACAAATATGAGATATATTTCCAGTGCATTTTATTTCAAACGTTAAATGCTAAAATGTAACGTGTCAAGAACCGGCAACTGTTCACTGGCAAACATCTGTTTTTCAGCCAAAGAACATGCACATTTAAAAAAATGCTGAACTAAGACTCAGAAAATTGCTCAATGCTTCAAATATATATCAATGTATACATTTAAGCAACTTTTTAATCAAGGCACATGCACTTGCATCTGTAGGAATACAATGAATTGTTACTGTCCAGTCTTTCAACTTCCTTGCTCCAGCCAAACAATAAAAAGTTTAAGATTTAAACAAATCATTAATAAGCCAACTACCCACTCTATCTACCATAAATCATTCATCATTATAGTATATCTGAATAGTGGAACATTTAGCTGAATTATTTAGCTCGGTTACCATTTAGATGTGTTAAGCAATTTAAAGCATTTCACTGCTCTAAGAAACTTTGAATGTGAGAAAGTAATTTCATCAATTCACTGCAACTACTTTCGGCAATATAATACCAAAAGAAAATCAATTATCTGGCGGTTTGGTAAAAAAGACTCAGAGGCTCGGATAA
>CM055734.1:10921439-10928939 GCA_029465975.1 Dallia pectoralis
CCAAACAGTTGTCCAGAAGTTTTTGCTTTTTCATTGATTAAACTTTCAGTCGCCATTGGAAGTAATGATTGCCTTCAAAAGTTTTGCAATTGTAAAAGAAGCTGTGACCGATGTGCCACCATGGTCCGAACTGACAAAATTGGCCAAAATAATAACCTCCATGACCACCTGAACTGGCTCTGTAGTTGCTACGTTGGCCCCCGTTGTGTTGAGGGGTCTGCAGCGAAACAGCAGCAACTGGTTACTCAGGTCAAGGGCTTTCACACCGAGCTTTACACGTTCCATGTTTCTAGAAGTTGGGGGAAAAAACTGAAGAAAATGTCACGATGTCTCGTGTGAGATTCGCCATTGTCTGGATTTGAGATCCGAGGCCGATGGATCTACAGTTGTCCACGTGGAGTCACTGAACTAGTCCAGTTGCACCTGATGCTGCCGACTGCACCTGATGCAGCCTAAATGGTTTTTATGATTTTTTTTTCAAGACCAAGAATTCTCAGCTTCCGAATTAGAGTAGTTCTTTCTGAGGTAAGTAATGTTATATCTGTTTCCTACAAATTTGCCTTTGACTTAAACTCTCACGAGATCAGAAAAACCTGGGTGTGCCCGCCCTGCTGAGTCTTGACTTGCGAATTCTGTTGTTTTCAAGAGGCAAGCCGTGTTTTTCTGCAATTTGAAAAACCAAGGCACTTAACAATGGGAATTGTCAGGGATGACTCGAGACATCTCCTGAAGCATTGCCCATCTCTCCTCAAGGACCTGCTGTGTCTACCGTTTTACCCAAGAGAGTGGTATCCCTGTCTCTGATTCCCTCAGGATTGGCAGCTCATGTCATCTCCACTGTGTGGCTGATATCCCCCTTCTGTTATCTGTCACAGACTCAGCAGTGTTCTGTCCTGCCAGTCAGCCGTTGTGAAGCACTGTGCAGGATAATTTCTGATTTGAGTCTGGCACTTGATTAAAAACCGCTGGGAAAAGCTAACGGAAAAGTACGAAATGTTCCTCGTAAGCTTAATATTGAACCTCTGCCAGGGCGAGTTAGAATGTGCCAGATGTTTTGGGGCAGGTAGCAGGTGGAGTTAGCAGGTGGCTTTTATAATTATGACGGTTTGTTGTGGTTACATAATGTTTTTGCTACTCTCTGTCGCGTTGAAATATCTTTGGTGATTTAATCATTATATCACATTATGTGCAACAGAATGCAGGCAACAGCACTGCCTCTCATTCAAGTTAATGAAAATAAATGCCCAGCCCACTTAGGTGCGTTTAAGCTGTCACTGTGTTGATGAAACATAAATTAATGTTCCAAATTTCAGAATTACCAAATCAAAGGTAATGGTGATTAAGAACTCCCTAATTGAACTTTAGATGTACAAATTGTGTAAATGCGGTTATATGTGAACACTGCAGGAAACACTTTTAAGTGTTTGAGTGCTGCTTTTCAGTCCTTCCAAATGCAGGTTCATGAAGGGATGTGGGCCGCCAGCTCTGAGACCAAGACGAGCGAGGATAGGGCCGAGGAGACCTTTCCTGCAGATGCATTAACACACGAACTTTGCCCCCGAGGGGCGTCCTCACGAACCCAAGCAACCTTATATACAATGTCAGCGGTATGGGCGGTTCATGCAGAAAGTTATGAAGTACGAGACCCGTGACTACTAAATGTGGGCATCAGATTTTTGAGCCTGGTAACCTATAAACTCTGGTCCTTGGCTTTTAATTTGGTTAACTATCATCTATTGACTAAGGGAACTTTAGATTGGTTAACTAATAACTATAGGCCTTGTATTTTAGCTTGGTTGAGTATTAAAACTGGACTTGTTTGCTTGGTCAACTACTAACTGTGACTTTTAACTTGGCAATCTAATATGCTGGGCTTTGCCTTTTATCTAAATTTAGGAACTAACTGTACCTTATAGCTTGGTTAACTTCACTACCAACAATAGGTAATATAGCTTGGTTAGTATTATGCTTGTGGCTGGCCTTTAGCCTGGTTAATTGTTCGCCTGAGCTGTAAAAATTACAAACTCAAAGTATAGCTGGTTTCTATGGAGGACCAAGTCTGCCAGAATTAAAAATAAATGAATAAATAAATAAATGCACCAATATAAGTATTTGACATCAAAATATACATAAAAAAATAAAATTATAGAATTTAAAATGTATTAATCTGTCGTTTTCTCCTATTTATTTATTTCCAAAATCATTTATTTCTGTAATTATTTATTTCTGTAAGTATTTATTTCCGTTGACATTTATTTCCGTTGACATTTATTTCGGTTGACATTTATTTCTGTATTTCCGCAACCGTAAGCAAATGAGGGGGCGGGACTTAATCGTTCAACCAAAGCTATCAAGCGCAGGAGGGAGAAACAGATGTATACGTTCAGGACAGCAGGGGGCGGCAATGCACTATGAAAGTTGATACCAACTGCGGTTAAACTAGGAGCGCCAACAGCCCGCGCCCGCGGGCGTTGCAGTTAGTAATGAAAATAAATATGTAATGTTGAAAAGCTACAGCCTCGTCCTTCCATGACTTTTCCTAAATACGTGGTTTTGGTCAATCTATATGAAACTGTACCCGTTTTGGTCCGTTCTATACGAAACTGAGCTGGTTTTTGTCCGTTCTATATGAAACCGGACCCGTTTTGGTCTGATCTATATGAAACTGGGATGGTTTTGGTCCGATCTATGGACCCGTTTTGGTCCGATATGAACACTGTGCGCAATGTAACCGGTTTAGTTTGCGTGTCCTACTCAGGACACAAACAACTGAAGCTGTGAGCCGACTGTGGACCGAGAGATACATAAATAGATTTGTTTATCAGCCAATCATGCGCAAATCATTTGATTGTGCACGTCGCTTGTGATCTAAAATGTTTTATGTCTACATCAAAATAGGACATACAGTTTGATGGATTTTCATTTATTCGATTTTAAGAAATTTAAACGCCATAGGCAGTGCATTACTTCCGTAGTTATAGCAGTCTAGACTTATTAAGTCGATCTTGGAACTCCTACACCGGTTAACCAATAGGATTACTGATACCACTGTGACGTACTATGGTTGACACCCTCCTCAATTGCCTAAGGTTGAGGAAATACAGAAATAAATGTCAACGGAAATAAATGTCAACGGAAATAAATGTCAACGGAAATAAATACTTACAGAAATAAATAATTACAGAAATAAATAATTACAGAAATAAATGATTGTGGAAATAAATAAATAAATAGGAGAAAACGACAGATTAATACATTTTTAATTCTATAATTTTATTTTTTTACGTATATTTTGATGTAAAATACTTGTATTGGTGCATTTATTTATTTATTCATTTATTTTTAATTCTGGCAGACTTGGTCCTCCATAGGTTTCAACAGTTTTATTTAATTGATCACTGGTTTGTTGTGAACCCCCGTTTCCCGGACATTTTGGTTTAGAATTTCCCTTAAACTGAACCAAACGTAACCCATCCAGGTATTGCTGCTAGCCTAATTGGGTCTTTGGTTAACTGCTTTTTAAATTTAATACTTCCAGTTTTAGACAATGGAAACCTCAAATTTCAACTGCTTTAAAACGGCTTGTAACTGAAAAGGTCCAGTGAAGTTGATAGAAGTTGGACTTGGTAGAATTACTTCCAGTCTCCAGATTGTGTAACTGATTGTCGGGTTTGTGAGTGACTGCGTCTGATCGGGGTGGTTGGAGTGAATCCCCAGCCTCCAGGATTCGCTCAACTGGATGGAGATGGTGTAAAGGACGAGGGAGCTCTCAGAGTTTTCCAAGGTTGTCTTCTCCCAGGGCTACCCATGCATGCTTAGTCAACCCCGCCTGTCAGAGAATAATTCACAAAGCACTCATCTTCACTGTCAGACAGCAATTTTTCTCACTTTCGAACTTGTACTCGGGTTGCTTGTGAGAAACACTGCATATATAAGCGCATACTAGTTAAGTGAATTTAAAGGCTTATCAGCGTTTTTTTGTGCTCAGATCTGTCTTCATTTTCTGAGTAATCATCCTGGCTTGTACCGAGGTAGTGACATGAAGGGAGTGTGCCCTGTTTACAGTGGCGCTAATCACCCCACAGACAAAAATCATCTGCACCCTCATGCCTTAGATTACATATATTACCTGTCATTTAAATGAGGTTTAGGATTTCATTCGGATGTCCATTAGATACTGCAGAATTCACTCTTTTGTGGTGCACACAATACCTACAGTATTTACGTAGGGCACATATCAACAGACAAGTAGAGAGTAGAAATAACTACAAGGTGTCTAAATACTTTTTTTTCTCTTTCACCACATTGTCTTGTTATCTTACATATATACTAACTATATACTTAATAAAGAATTGATTAAGAACATTTTCTAGGCATCAATCTACCAAAAATACTCCATAATAACTAAAAATGAAGAAACGTTTTTAGAAATGTGTCCCTCAATTATTGAAAATCTAAATGAAATATGTAACGTGCATATGTTTTCAGAACGTTTATTCAGTCGTTTGTAGAAGTGCCTTTTGCAGTGATCATGGCCTTGTCTTTTCTTGGGTGTGCCTGTTCCAGCTTTGCTCACCTGTGTTTGGGTAGTTTCTTCTTTTCTTGACGATACTCTCTAGCTCTGTCAGATTGAATGAGGAGCTTTGCTATACTGCAATCTTTAGGTCTCCAGCTGATGTTCATTAGAGTTTAAGGTTTATAGAGGTCTGGGTTTTAATATTTTTCCTCATTCATTCTGAGCCCTTCATGTAACATGTATTTTACTGTTGCTTCCGTCTAGCCACTCGAATGCTCTGATTGCTGGAGTGCTGTAAAGATGGTAGTCTTCTGAAAGGTTCTCTCATCTCTGCAGATAAAACTGAGATGTGAACAGAAGCTCTGTTAGAGAGGCCATTGGATTTTAGGCATCCATACTAACCAAGCCTCTTCTTGCTCGGTTACTTTGTTTTGCCAGACATCCAGCTCTAGAATGAGTCTTGACGCTTCCAAAGTTCACATTTTAAATACAATACATTCGATTTTGGACCTCGAAACAATTCTATGTCAAAGTCTTTTTTTTACATATCTTGGTTTTTGCTCTGACATGCGCTGTGAAGTGTGGTACCTTATATACATTTATCGCAATCAAGTTATATTTGTTCAATTATAAATGATGTTTATAACAAAACAAAAGATCTCTGAATACTATCTGATGGCACTGTATAAGCAAAAGTTCATCCCACTCTCAACCACAGTCTTCGTATGTCAATAGGAAGACTGCTAATAGGCCCTTAGGCATCTCTGTGGTGGCCTGGAGGAATGTCGGGACAGCAGGGATGCCTATCTGCATTTGTATTGTCCCGAATAAGAGGCAGGTGCCCTACGTCACCTGTAATTGGCGAGACTTTTCAATTGGGGTGGCCATTTTCAATAGGATTGGCCATTTTCTACTGTTGTGGTTTTGTGTCTTTGGATGCGTCTGCTGCTTTATTTAGTATGCTAAGTTTTCATTAAAACGTTTTGTTTCACACAAGCTTTGCCACTGTGACCTACCTACCCACCAATTGTGACTTTGAATGTATAACTTTCAAGCTACGTACTGTTTTTGTCTACACCCCCTGTCTTAGAAGGCATGTTATCATCACGTAACACCATGAAAAAATGCGGACTCAATTAGTGATAGATTTCTTTGCATGGTGACACAGACAGTATTTTACTTCAGTACAGAAACTGCTCCCAGTCGGATTTGACACTACATGGGATCTGTACACCAAAAGGGAGTGTGGTTTGAAATGAAGAGCTGAAGAAGGAACAGTTTTGGATGTATGGACATAAGGATCTGCATCTAGACTGAAACCTCACTGTCACGATTGGTGGGTAGGACACGGGGGCAAAGCTGGCGTGAAACCCTGTGTGTCCAAAACGAAGGTGGAACTGCCATCCAATACATTAGTTTGACACACCATGACTCCACCAATCTGAAAACAGTTAAGCATAATCAAGAATCATTATATTTGCCTCGGGCACAGAACTTTAATTAAATGAAAGATTAGATGAAACAAATTCAAGATTTTTTCATTAACCTCAAACTCAGCAGGTGGGGACTATTAATTTGATTAATGATGTCATAATGGCATTAGTGTTAATGATGTTCTATGAATTTAAAAAATCACGAGAAACGAATTGAAGGAAGGTTGTTGCGGTAGCCTCGTCTATGTATTCATTAGTGTGTCTTGTGTGTGGTGGTGAGAGATACTATGACCTGACTCTTCTCATTACTGAAAGCGATTACCCCCAAATATGGCTATTACTTCTCATATTAGCCCTGTATTAACTGTGTGACCCTCTGCCATTTCGCCACAACCACATAGACTCCTGCTTTGCGAACTGATCTGGAATGACATTGTACAGTGAAGCGCTGAGACTCTCCATTGCTTTTCTTTCGGTATCTGTTCCCGAGAGACCATCTGGTAGGATAAAGAACAAATTAAGCAAACCAGTGCCACTTCCTGGTTCTTATAATTTGGTTTTAAATGAGGATCATTAAGAGGGTCGTCTGTCTAATGGTCTTTTGCTTCATTTGTCAACTAGCCTCTCACCTCAACACAATGTGATATTGTTTCTGCTTCTCAAGCTTTCCAGCTTTTGTCTCTCTCTCATCTCTTATCTCGTACTTTTTGTCTCTCATTGGTCGCTCTCTCATCAGTCTCTCATCATTTTGTCTCTCATTGGTCGTTCTCTCATCAGTCTCTCATCATTCTGTCTCTCATTGGTCGCTCTCTTATCAGCCCCTTCATCATTTTGTCTCTCATTGGTCGCTCTCTCATCAGCCCCTCTTTATTCTGTCTCTCATTGGTCGCTCTCTTATCAGCCCCTTCATCATTTTGTCTCTCATTGGTCGCTCTCTCATCAGCCCCTCTTTATTCTGTCTCTCATTGGTCGCTCTCTCATCAGCCCCTTCATCATTTTGTCTCTCATTGGTCGCTCTCTCATCAGTCTCTCATCATTCTGTCTCTCATTGGTCGCTCTCTTATCAGCCCCTCTTTATTCTGTCTCTCATTGGTCGCTCTCTTATCAGCCCCTTCATCATTTTGTCTCTCATTGGTCGCTCTCTCATCAGTCTCTCATCATTCTGTCTCTCATTGGTCGCTCTCTCATCAGTCTCTCATCATTTTGTCTCTCATTGGTCGCTCTCTCATCAGTCTCTCATCATTTTGTCTCTCATTGGTCTCTCTCTTATCAGCCCCTTCATCATTTTGTCTCTCATTGGTCGCTCTCTCATCAGTCTCTCATCATTCTGTCTCTCATTGGTCGCTCTCTCATCAGTCTCTCATCATTTTGTTTCTCATTGGTCGCTCTCTCATCAGTCTCTCATCATTTTGTCTCTCATTGGTCGCTCTCTTAGCAGCCCCTTCATCATTTTGTCTCTCATTGGTCGCTCTCTCATCAGTCTCTAATCATTCTGTCTCTCATTGGTCGCTCTCTTATCAGCCCCTCTTTATTCTGTCTCTCATTGGTCGC
>CM055734.1:10933939-10953939 GCA_029465975.1 Dallia pectoralis
TCCTTGCTCCCCTTCTCCTCTTTCTGTCTCTCTCCTCTACTCCCCTTCTCCTCTTTCTGTCTCTCTCCTCTACTCCCCTTCTCCTCTTTCTGTCTCTCTCCTCTACTCCCCTTCTCCTCTTTCTGTCTCTCTCCTCTACTCCCCCCTCTGTTTTCTGTCTCTCTCTCCCCCTCTCCTCTTTCTGTCTCTCTCCTCTACTCCCCCTTTGTTTTCTGTCTCTCCCCCCTCTGTTTTCCGTCTCTCTCCTCTACTCCCCCCTCTGTTTTCTGTCTCTCTCCTCTACTCCCCCCTCTGTTTTCTGTCTCTCTCCTCTACTCCCCCTCTGTTTTCTGTCTCTCTCCTCTACTCCCCCCTCTGTTTTCTGTCTCTCTCCTCTACTCCCCCTCTGTTTTCTGTCTCTCTCCTCTACTCCCCCCCTCTGTTTTCTGTCTCTCTCCTCTACTCCCCCCTCTGTTTTCTGTCTCTCTCCTCTCCCGCCCAGGGAAAACAAATAACGTCCGTTTCAGGAACTTCAGTATCATTATTACAATTTAGATTGAAGCTCTGAGATGGTGGAGAACAGTGCACTAACAATAGTGCACTAACAATAGTGCACTAACAATAGTGCACTAACAATAGTGCACTAACAATAGTGCACTAACAATAGTGCACTGACAATAGTGCACAAAGAGTTGAACAACAGTTAAACCATTCATTTTATACAAAATGCTTCAAGTGAATTTCTGTATTCCATCCGTTATTGGGTTTGAGGGATTCACAATAGTTCCTTTTAAATAGCTGTCAATATTGCGTTTTCTCTTTGTGGGAGGGGCCGTGATTTATATGCATACGTGCGCGCTTCTATAGTCTGCTATATTTAGCCCCCCCCCCCATTTCATACACAGCTGTTTGGTCAATAAAATGTGACGGTTAAGAGAAGCAGATCACCGATAATGGAATGCCTTGTTTTACGCAACACAACAAAGGAACAAAATCGGAAGATGCCGTTGACAGGCTGGTGCTTTTATCACAATTATCTTCATAGCACCTTAATTGCAGGTAAAGAACTGTCTGCCAAACTGCCCATTATTCCACAGGAGACGGGAGCTCGTCTGATTGCAGCCTGCCACAGCATCCTCCTAACATCCACCCGTTCTCCTGGCAGATAAAAACACTGTTGTTTATTCCAGACCTGGGATCAAATACTTGTATTTCAGTGTCTGATATATGTATTTTCTTCTTTGTATTTACAAGAAAATGTGTTTTGGAATATTGCTAAATCCATGAATAATACAACATCTGAGAACGGTTTTGAATAGTGTCAGTTTCGTAAATGGGCGAACATCTGTACGGATATGAAACACATTGTTCATGTATTTTATTTCTCTCGATGTTGATAGGAATATTATCTACACTGAACAAAATCATAAATGCAACTATGTTTCATGAGCTAAAATAACATATATTTTCCATACACACTGATGAATGAACAGAAGAGTTTCTACACAAACTGTAGAAATAGTCTCCTCAGTGTGCCACACCCTAAACTAGGAACTGTCCTGACGTCAGTGGACTAATCTGATGGTCGCTGACGTGCTGGACTAGTAAGTGGTTCACAGATTAATTAGGGTTTCTGTAACGGCCAGTAACCCAGTAAAAGGCTCTCCACACCTCCTCTGCTCTCCACACCTCCTCTGCTCTCCACACCTCCTCTGCTCTCCACACCTCCTCTGCTCTCCACACCTCCTCTGCTCTCCACACCTCCTCCTGCTCTACACACCTCCTCTGCTCTCCACACCTCCTCTGCTCTCCACACCTCCTCTGCTCTCTACACCTCCTCTCCACACCTCCTCTGCTCTCCACACCTCTCCTCTCCACACCTCCTCCTGCTCTCCACACCTCCTCTCCTCTCCACACCTCTGCTCTCCACACCTCCTCTGCTCTCCACACCTCCTCTCCTCTCCACACCTCCTCCTGCTCTCCACACCTCCTCTGCTCTCCACACCTCCTCTGCTCTCCACACCTCCTCCTGCTCTCCACACCTCTGCTCTCCACACCACCTCTGCTCTCCACACCTCCTCTGCTCTTCACACCTCCTCCTGCTCTCTACACCTCCTCTGCTCTCCACACCTCCTCTCCTCTCCACACCTCCTCTGCTCTCCACACCTCCTCTGCTCTCTACACCTCCTCTCCTCTCCACACCTCCTCTGCTCTCCACACCTCCTCTGGTCTCCACACCTCCTCTGCTCTCCACACCTCCTCCTGCTCTCCACACCTCCTCTGCTCTCTACACCTCCTCTGCTCTCCACACCTCCTCTGCTCTCCACACCTCCTCTGCTCTCCACACCTCCTCCTGCTCTACACACCTCCTCTGCTCTCCACACCTCCTCCTGCTCTCTACACCTCCTCTGCTCTCCACACCTCCTCTGCTCTCCATGCCTCCTCTGCTCTCCACACCTCCTCCTGCTCTCCACACCTCCTCTGCTCTCCACACCTCCTCTCCTCTCCACACCTCCTCTGCTCTCCACACCTCCTCTGCTCTCCACACCTCCTCTCCTCTCCACACCTCCTCTGCTCTCCACACCTCCTCCTGCTCTACACACCTCCTCTGCTCTCCACACCTCCTCTGCTCTACACACCTCCTCTGCTCTCCACACCTCCTCTGCTCTACACACCTCCTCTGCTCTCCACACCTCCTCTGCTCTACACACCTCCTCTGCTCTCCACACCTCCTCTGCTCTACACACCTCCTCTGCTCTCCACACCTCCTCTGCTCTACACACCTCCTCTGCTCTACACACCTCCTCTGCTCTCCACACCTCCTCTGCTCTCACCCTCCCTCACATCGCTCACGCCCTCACCATCCTTTATTTGGGACTTTCTCATTTCCAGTTTAAATCATCGCCCCCTAATGTTTTTTCCCTTTATTCCTGCACTGAGGAATGACTCTCCAGGCTGTTCTGAAAGTTGATTTACAATTAAACAGAGTCACGCTTTTCTCTAATGATTGTTAGTTGAGCAAGTTTTATTGCACTGCTAAGCCCTGTTATTAACAAGCCATGGTTTTCCTCAGTCCCTGCGGGACGTCTAAAATGCTTTGGCCTTTTTTCAAGCGATGAATAAGCCTCTTTTCTCCAGAAGACAGTTTGGCATTTTCAGAATGTCTCAAATAGGAACACACTGCTGTGGGTACACACACACTCCCTCAATCTCGCGCACACACACACACACATATGTAAATTAAATTACCAGCCGTTGGTTTGTATGATCAGAACCGCCTCTCCTCTGTGTGGAGCCTGACTGGCCCGTATGTAGATTCATGGTGAAATATGACGCCCCAGTGTGCACGGTCCGTGCTGGGACCCTTTTCCAGTCTCTCTGTAGCATGTTGATGGGCCGACTGGCTGGCCAACAGCTGAGCAGGCGTCTGTAAGTGGAGAGAGACCAGGATGTAATGTGATAATAGCTAGGGCTCTGACTGAGTTTCTATTGATGTTCTCTGTGTAAAAGGACCGGGCGGCAGACTTGCGGTTCCAATGTTTTGCCGGTAAACGGGTAAAAGTGACTGGTTTGAATCCCAGAAGGGACACGATTCAACGTCCGTCATCGTGCACTTGAGCAAGGCACTCAACCGTAATTAGAGAAATTAGTGTATAAATTATTATAATGACAATGTTCTGTTACCACTGGATTATAAAGGTCCTCTCTCATTCTTTATCTCACTTTTGCCTCCTCCCTTTTCTGTATATAAGACAAATGTGCTAAGTATTTCAGCGCTAATCTTCTACGTTGCCGTCGGCGACACCAAACACCGGTACCCGCCTAAAAGCCGCACTGAACACAACCGCACAGCCATTTCCAGAGTGAAGTGCTCTCAGTTTCGATATTCCATTGCTATCGGGCCTCGTGTTTAACGGATCTAGCGGTCACAGAGACATGAATCTGCAGAGAACATTCTGGGATGTGAACAGGATGCACTTGTCTGATGTATGATGTGGCTAAGGTGGCTCATTGGCCACTTAAATGGTAAAACATTAAAAGCACTCCATGAAAAAACAGGCCTGTATGAAGCCAGTCTATGTCCCCCAACCCTCCACCCCCCCATCAGTGAGTGTAATGGAGGGGCCTGGCTAGAACGGCATGTCAGCAGTATGTACTTCTTGTCAGTGGACATTGTAAAACGCTCTTAAGGCACACACACACACATACGGTTTCCTTTACTTCACCATGCCATGTCACAGGGATTAAGAGGAGAACAAAGGAACGATTGAGAGAAAGAGGAGAGACTAGATGAACCCCCTGACAGTGGCCACTGACCGGTGGCTGTTTGTTCTGCTAACATTATGATGTGCTTTCACACGTGCGCAAGCGCAGACACACACAGACACACACAGACACACACAGACACACACAGACAGATTAATAATCACCTGAAACATTGTGACATTCCCACAGGGGTATAAAGGCCTCGTCGTCATTAAGATTCGAATTAAGCCTCTATGCTATCTGTAACATGGCTCCCACACTCTGTAACATGGCTCCCACACTCTGTAACATGGCCTCCCACACTCTGTAACATGGCTCCCACACTCTGTAACATGGCTCCCACACTCTGTAACATGGCCTCCCACACTCTGTAACATGGCTCCCACACTCTGTAACATGGCCTCCCACACTCTGTAACATGGCTCCCACACTCTGTAACATGGCTCCCACACTCTGTAACATGGCCCCCACACTCTGTAACATGGCCGCCCACACTCTGTAACATGGCCTCCCACACTCTGTAACATGGCTCCCACACTCTGTAACATGGCCTCCCACACTCTGTAACATGGCCTCCCACACTCTGTAACATGGCTCCCACACTCTGTAACATGGCCTCCCACACTCTGTAACATGGCTCCCACACTCTGTAACATGGCTCCCACACTCTGTAACATGGCCCCCACACTCTGTAACATGGCCGCCCACACTCTGTAACATGGCCTCCCACACTCTGTAACATGGCTCCCACACTCTGTAACATGGCCTCCCACACTCTGTAACATGGCTCCCACACTCTGTAACATGGCCTCCCACACTCTGTAACATGGCCTCCCACACTCTGTAACATGGCCCCCACACTCTGTAACATGGCCTCCCACACTCTGTAACATGGCCCCCACACTCTGTAACATGGCCGCCCACACTCTGTAACATGGCCTCCCACACTCTGTAACATGGCCTCCACACTCTGTAACATGGCCTCCCACACTCTGTAACATGGCCTCCCACACTCTGTAACATGGCCTCCCACACTCTGTAACATGGCCTCCCACACTCTGTACCATGGCCTCCCACACTCTGTAACATGGCCAGCCATACTCCCAGCTTATATGATCATCTCTGCTCCTGGGTTTGGATCTGCACAGAACCCCTTTATATCCCCCATGTTCCTCCTCTTAATTTTTTCTCTCCATCTCACTGGCTATGTTTCTCCCTGTCTTCTTCCTCCATTTTCACCTTTTTATTCTCTTCTCACTGTCTCCTCTCCTTCTCCCCCATCCCCCCGTATTTCTGTCCTCCCATTACAATCTGTCAGTCACTGGGGGTGGGTGGTTGGGTGCAGCAGGCATCCATCTTTCATCTGTGTCTCTGTCTGAGTCATCGTCAGTACAGACCAGATGTAATGGTGTGGAACCGGCCAAAGTGAACGGTTATTACATATTGACTTCCTGATTGCGAGGTGCGGATGCACACTCATTTATGGCCCGGTAGAAAACTGAGCAGAGCAGACAACAGAAAAGACTGAGCAGAGCAGACAACAGAAAAGACTGAGCAGAGCAGACAACGGAAAAGACTGAGCAGAGCAGACAACAGAAAAGACTGAGCGGAGCAGTCAACAGAAAAGACTGAGCGGAGCAGTCAACAGAAAAGACTGAGCAGAGCAGACAACAGAAAAGACTGAGCGGAGCAGTCAACAGAAAAGACTGAGCAGAGCAGACAACAGAAAAGACTGAGCAGAGCAGACAACAGAAAAGACTGAGCAGAGCAGACAACAGAAAAGACTGAGCGGAGCAGTCAACAGAAAAGACTGAGCGGAGCAGTCAACAGAAAAGACTGAGCAGAGCAGACAACAGAAAAGACTGAGCGGAGCCGACAACGTAAAAGACTGAGCAGAGCAGACAACAGAAAAGACTGAGCGGAGCAGACAACGGAAAAGACTGAGCAGAGCAGACAACAGAAAAGACTGAGCAGAGCAGACAACAGAAAAGACTGAGCGGAGCAGTCAATAGAAAAGACTGAGCAGAGCAGACAACGGAAAAGACTGAGCGGAGCAGACAACAGAAAAGACTGAGCAGAGCAGACAACGGAAAAGACTGAGCGGAGCAGACAACGGAAAAGACTGAGCAGAGCAGACAACAGAAAAGACTGAGCAGAGCAGACAACAGAAAAGACTGAGCAGAGCAGACAACAGAAAAGACTGAGCAGAGCAGACAACAGAAAAGACTGAGCAGAGCAGACAACAGAAAAGACTGAGCAGAGCAGACAACAGAAAAGACTGAGCAGAGCAGACAATGCATACTGAGCAGCTAAAATGATGCACCACTGTAAAGACCCTTGCCCATATAGGCACTTGGCTTGTGCTCAGAAGCTACAGTGTTTCGCTGCAGGATGTATGTACTCTATATGGCATATGGCATTAAAACAATCACGCATTGGAGTATAAGTAATGAAAATGTAATAGTGTGTAGTTGTTACAGTTGTATGTGTGACACCTGCTACCGCCACCACACACCAGCCTATTTTTACTCATTCCCAATCACCTAGAGTACTAGAACCATTTATCAATTGCCACTAGTATATGTGGTCCCTGTTTTCAGGGGTAGTTGTGAGGTATTGTTACTCGTTACTGAACCTTTGTCAATAGCTTTTTTACTCTAGTTGTTTCTCTGGTTCTCTTTCCGTTTTTTCAGTTTTTGTCTTGATCCTAGACTTTGTCTTAGTTTAGATATCTTGTTTTTTAACCATGCCGTCCCTCAACGTCGTCTCTGCTTTTTGCTGGCTACTGTCTCCCTCTGGTTGTTTGGATTTATTGATTTCTGATCTCTGCCTGCCCCACGACTACTTTTTTCTGGATTTTTTTTTTTGAAATTCAATCAATATAGCTCTCAGTGCTTGAATCCAATTCTGTTTCCTGTAGGTTCATTACAGTATGTCATAGTGTAAGTTCTGCCTACAATATTAAATCCTACAGTTTTAAGTCCTACAGTATTACATTCTACAGTTTTAAGTCCTACAGTATTTAGTCCTACTGTATTTAATTATACAATATTAATTCCTACAGTATTAAGTCCTGTAGTATTAGTACTACAGTATTAAGTCCTACAGTATTAGTCCTACAGTAGTTAGTCCTACAGTATTAGTCCTACAGTAGTTAGTCCTACAGTAATAAGTCCTACAGTAGTAAGTCCTACAGTAGTTAGTACTACAGTATTAAGTCCTACAGTATTAGTACTACAGTAGTAAGTTCTACAGAATTAAGTCCTACAGTAGTAAGTTCTTCAGTAGTTAGTCCTACAGTAGTAAGTCCTACAGTAATAAGTCCTACAGTATTAGTACTACAGTAGTAAGTTCTACAGTAATAAGTCCTACAGTAGTTAGTCCTACAGTAGTAACAGTATTAAGTCCTACAGTATTAGTACTACAGTAGTAAGTTCAACAGAATTAAGTCCTACAGTAGTAAGTTCTACAGTAGTAAGTTCTTCAGTAGTAAGTCCTACAGTAGTTAGTCCTACAGTATTAAGTCCTACAGTATTAGTACTACAGTAGTAAGTTCTTCAGTAGTTAGTCCTACAGTAGTTAGTCCTACAGTATTAGTCCTACAGTATTAAATCCTACACAGTCATGTCTTACTGTAAAAGTGTAAAGTCCTCTAAAGTAACTCGGCATGAAGTCATACAGCCGTTCGGCGATCCTCAGTCTTTTCTGTCTCTGAAAGCGGCTGCTTGCTCAAGGGCTTCTCATTCTCACAAGCCTGTACCTTAATCAATGAGCTCTGGTCCAGCCACAGACAAAACACAGCCCACTGAATAATGCGTATGCCTGTCCACCTTCTGATGAGGCCAAGCTAGGTTTCTACAAAGTGGAGTGGAGACAAATGCACTAGGCCACCTATTCACCTCGCGTCTCTCTTTGGCCTGGCTCAAAAGGCCGTGAGTGCGGAGTGAAAATTGAATGTCGTTCTCTCAGTGTCTGTGTGTTGTTCTTCCAGAGAGAGACGTCAGGACATGCAGTAACTATGACTGTGGAGGGGGGCTAATGGCCCATAGTGCCTCTGGCTCCTTTCAGAGGGACCGTGTTGTCTGCGTTTGTGCTCACCGACGTGCGTTGCCCCTGTTCCCGGGGCTGTGGGGTTTTTATCCGGTCCTGCCCCCCACGCTCAGCACGTTTCCCCCTCGCCTTCTCCACACACTCTACTTAGGTTGTTTTACCCCCCCCCCACACACACACACACATCACCAGCATCTTTTGTTAGGTCTAGAGTGCATTTGTGTCGTGCGTCTCCCCTCTCTTCTCTTCTTCCCTCCAGCCAGGTCCCTTTCATAGTGCTCCCAAATGCACCGGTCGGGTCCCCGGGGAAGTGGGCGGGGGGGGTCTGGATGGAGGGCAGGGGGACAGACGGCTGTGACATGTTTAACTTCTGACCTTTCATGGGACCCTCCGCTTCTCCGAGTCACGCCTGTAGCTCATCCATCATGGCCCGCCCCCTGTCAATCACATTTTCTCTTCCCATCTTCACTAGGGGCGACTCTTGACGAGGCGTCACTCATAGGCAGGGAGAGAAGATGCTTATCAAGGGATTTAAACATTGTTTGAGATGCCACGGTGATGGCGAATATGACCGCCATGGCACCGTTTTTTTGAAGGATGACCTCGTTTTTAGGCAGCGTTAGCGATACTCACTGGTCCTTGTTCCCTCAGATGCTTTAAAGTATGCAATTATTTTGCTTATAGACAATGGTAGGTCTATATCGTAGAGTCTACAGCATGCAATATTAAACGGTTGTTCACATAAAATTTGTGAGAAATTCAGAAGAACTAGTATGAACACAAGAAGTCACTTTTATTCTATTTCTCTGAAATATCGATCTATGAAGGCATTTTTCAATCTGCGCTTGATGTCTTTTTTATCAGTGAAGTGAAATGTGATCTTCAAGCAGACTTCATTTACTTTATTAGACTTGTTGAGACAAAAAGCTCACGTGATGTTGTCGCCTTTAGGCGGACTGAGTTTCTCTATGAATGCTTTCTACGCACAACCTTTTGGTTACCAGGTTCTTTCTTAGACAAGCCGTCCTAGAACTGCTTGTTCCTCCTCACGGTGTGGCTGGCTGGGCGGTGATGCTGATCACAGGTTCCCTTTCCTTAAGATCTGAGGAATGGAGATCCAGACAGCTAATCAGCGCCACTTTTTCCACCGAGGGAGAGGGGAAGGACGTTGAGAAGTGTGTGGAATGGGAACGGCGCTGTAGTGACCATTACAACCGGCTTTCCACCTTGAATTAAAACCAGCAAACTCATTAGAGGCTCACTGGTTAGACTCCTGCTGGCTTTTAAATTGGATTCACAGGGAGGGAGAGTCTTGGTTTGGTGCCGGGGTGGATGTGGTCCCTAGGGGAGTGTGTCTGTGTGGGGTGGTGGGGGGTTAGGGCGGTGGGGAGGTGTGTCACTGTGGGGTGGTGGGGGGTGTGTCTGTGTGGGGTGGTGGGGGGGTTAGTCTACTGGGGTACACCAGGATCCTCATATGGGCCTCCCCTCAAACAGTCCTATTACCCTGCTACTCCTCCAGCCCCAGATAACGGATAACGGTGCCCTAGATAATGGATAACGCTGCCCCAGATAACGGATAACGGTGCCCCAGATAACGGATAACGGTGCCACAGACAACGGCGCCCCAGACAACGGTGCCCCAGATAACGGTGCCACAGATAACAGTGCCCCTGATAACGGTGCCCCAGATAACGGTGCCCCAGATAACGGTGCCCCAGATAACGGTGCCCCAGATAACGGTGCCCCAGATAACGGTGCCACAGATAACGGTGCCACAGATAATGGCGCCACAGACAACGGCGCCCCAGACAACGGTGCCCCAGATAACGGTGCCACAGATAACGGTGCCCCAGATAACGGTGCCCCTGATAACGGTGCCCCAGATAACGTTGCCACAGATAACGGTGCCACAGATAACGGCGCCCCAGATAACGGTGCCACAGATAACGGCGCCACAGATAACGGTGCCCCAGACAACGGTGCCCCAGATAACGGTGCCACAGATAACGGTGCCCCTGATAACGGTGCCCCAGATAACGTTGCCCCAGATAACGGCGCCCCAGATAACGGTGCCCCAGATAACGGTGCCCCAGATAACGGTGCCCCAGATAACGTTGCCACAGATAACGGTGCCCCAGATAACGGTGCCACAGATAATGGTGCCCCAGATAACGTGCCCCAGATAACGGTGCCACAGATAACGGCGCCACAGATAACGGTGCCCCAGATAACGGTGCCACAGATAACGGCGCCACAGATAACGGCGCCACAGATAACGGTGCCACAGATAACGGCGCCCCAGATAACGGTGCCACAGATAACGGCGCCCCAGATAACGGCGCCACAGATAACGGCGCCCCAGATAACGGCGCCACAGATAACGGTGCCACAGATAACGGTGCCCCAGATAACGGTGCCCCAGATAACGGTGCCCCAGATAACGGTGCCCCAGATAACGGTGCCCCAGATAACGGTGCCCCAGATAACGGTGCCCCAGATAACGGTGCCCCAGATAACGGTGCCCCAGATAACGGTGCCACAGATAACGGCGCCACAGATGACGGTGCCACAGATAACGGCGCCCCAGATAACGGTGCCCCAGATAACGGTGCCCCAGATAACGGCGCCCCAGATAACGGTGCCACAGATAACGGTGCCACAGATAACGGTGCCCCAGATAACGGTGCCCCAGATAACGGTGCCCCAGATAACGGTGCCACAGATAACGGTGCCCCAGATAACGTTGCCACAGATAACGGTGCCCCAGATAACGGTGCCCCAGATAATGGTGCCCCAGATAACGGTGCCACAGATAACGGCGCCACAGATGACGGTGCCACAGATAACGGCGCCCCAGATAACGGTGCCCCAGATAACGGTGCCCCAGATAACGGCGCCCCAGATAACGGTGCCACAGATAACGGTGCCACAGATAACGGTGCCCCAGATAACGGTGCCCCAGATAACGGTGCCCCAGATAACGGTGCCACAGATAACGGTGCCCCAGATAACGGATAACGGTGCCCCAGATAACGGTGCCCCAGATAACGTGCCCCAGATAACGGTGCCCCAGATAACGGTGCCACAGATAACGGTGCCCCTGATAACGGTGCCCCAGATAACGGTGCCCCAGATAACGGCGCCACAGATAACGGCGCCACAGATAACGGCGCCCCAGGATGTGTGATGTTAGATGGTTTTCTGTCTGGTACATTAGCTGTCTTATTGTGTGCGTTTTGTGTTGTTGTTCCGGAGTCAACCTGGTGCCTGGAGTTTAAGTGTAATGCATTATTTATGGGACGCCAGCGTTCAACTGTAATGTAAATAACAAATGTCTCCTTATTAGTTTAGTTCCAATCTGTGCTGTTTTAACACACGCTAATATTTCCGTCCGTCCTATATGTCCAGCTTTTTTCAGAACCAAGTAATTCACACAGAGAGCGTGCCACAGCTGCCTATAGCTGAGCTGCCTCCCCTTCCTGGCCTGTCTCACGTCTCCTAAAGACAAGTGCCCACCAAACCAGCATGCAATATGGCTGTGTCCAGAATACCTGGTTGTGTACTAAACTCAGTCACTTCGTGTAGCTCTGATGTCTGAAGTCTACCAGTTTGTAGTGTTGAGTTATTTATCAGTAGCTACTGTGCTCTACTTTCATGTAAATGAACAGTTATTTTTGTGCACATGATATATACAGGACTTCACTAATAAACAAACAAATCCAGCATACATTTATTTAGTACAGCTGACTGACTGTCGGAACACCCCATTAGCATGTCCGTGGCTGATATTCTACGGGCCAAGCTTTGAGGTATTGGGGTAAACTGTTACTGAGTGTTAGAACACATCCTTCTCTCCATCCGAACCACTGCAGAGCAATCGATACTGCATGAAAAACACACACACACACACACTCTCACACACACACTACAGGTCATCCATACTGGGCTGTACAGGGCTGACACAGCAGCACGCAGAGGGAGCTCTAAGCTGGCCTAGCCCAGGCTGTGAGGAAATGTTCAGGAAGTCATTTTGCTGCTAGACCCACATAGAATGACAATGCCCTTCTGTCACTACAAAGTGTAAGGCTGGCAGGTGTTGAGTGTGAGTGAACGTTGCAAGTTGACGTGGGGATTTTTTTTTACTGAGCGTGCTGTTTTGGTTCTTAATTGATTTGCGTGTGATTATGAGAACGGAGTAACGGTCTCCCTGTGTTGTCAGCCAGAACCACTGAGAGTGGCTAGTTGCAGTGGAAAGTGAGCATTAATGTCATAGATTGACCGGCGTAGTGTGGTGTAGCAAGCCATATGCAGAGCCAGGTATCCGTTCAGTCGTTTTATTATAAGTAAATCAACATAAAACAAACCGTGAACGGCGAAAAACTAAACTGTTGAAATCAAAATGCGCATATAGCGACTTAAATGTATATATTACCCAACGATGACAACAGCAGTAAAATAACCCCACTCACCTTTATAGCCCAGTAGAATACAATCAGAAACAGCTGAGTGACAAAACATAAACAAGGAAGTGAATCACCGAAAGGTCTGTGTAGCCACGCCCCCACACCAATCGTGACAGTATCCCCCACTAAAAGGCTAGCTCCCCAGATAGCCGAACGGAAACACAAAACCAAAACAAGGGAGCAACAGGGAGAGAACCCGCAGTCAAACCCAAAAGGGTCAGTCCAGGACCGCAGGTCCAGCCCTGAAAAGGCCTCGGTGGCTGAGAGGCCGCCATCTAGTGCGGCTGAGAGGCCGCCATCTAGTGCGGCAGAGAGACCGCCATCTAGTGCGGCAGAGAGACCGCCATCTTGTGCGGCTCAGAGTCCGCCATCTTGTGCGGCCCAGAGTCCGCCATCTTGTGCGGCTCAGAGTCCGCCGTCGTGGGCGACGTGGTGGCGGAGGCCATCGTGGGCGCCGTCGTGGCGGCGGCCATCGGGCGCAGTCGTGGCGGCGGCCATCGTGGGCGGTAGCGTGGCGGCGGCCATCGTGAGCGTAGTCGTGGCGGCGGCCATCGTGAGCGTAGTCGTGGCGGCGGCCATCGTGAGCGTAGTCGTGGCGGCGGCCATCGTGAGCGTAGTCGTGGCGGCGGCCATCGTGAGCGTAGTCGTGGCGGCGGCCATCGTGAGCGTAGCGTGGCGGCGGCCATCGTGAGCGTAGTCGTGGCGGCGGCCATCGTGAGCGTAGTCGTGGCGCGGCCATCGTGAGCGTAGTCGTGGCGGCGGCCATCGTGAGCGTAGTCGTGGCGGCGGCCATCGTGAGCGTAGTCGTGGCGGCGGCCATCGTGAGCGTAGTCGTGGCGGCGGCCATCGTGAACGAGTCGTGGCGGCGGCCATCGTGAGCGTGGCGGCGGCCATCGTGAGCGTAGTCGTGGCGGCGGCCATCGTGAGCGCGTCGTGGAAGGCGGCCATCGTGAGCGCGTCGTGGCGGCGGCCATCGTGGGCGTCGTGGCGCGGCCTTCGTGGGCGGCGATGCGGCAGCCATTGTGGGCGGCGATGCGGCAGCCATCTTGGGCGGCGATGCGGCAGCCATTGTGGGCGGCGGCATGCGGCAGCCATTGTGAGCGAGCGTGGCGGCGGCCATCGTGAGCGTAGTCGGGCGGCGGCCATCGTGAGCGTGGCGGCGGCCATCGTGGCGTAGGCGTGGCGGCGGCGTGAGCATCGTGGCGGCGGCCATCGTGAGCGGAGTCGTGGCGGCGCCATCGTGGCGTGGCGGCGGCCATCGTGAGCGAGTCGTGGCGGCGGCCATCGTGAGCGTAGCGTGGCGGCGGCCATCGTTCGTGGCGGCGGCCATCGTGAGCGTCGCGTGGCGGCGGCCATCGGGGCCATTGTGGCGCGGCCTTCGATGGCGCGGCGGCAGCCATTGTGGGGGCGGCGATGCGGCAGCCATCTTGGGCGGCGATGCGGCAGCCATTGTGGGCGGCGATGCGGCAGCCATTGTGGGCGGCGATGCGGCAGCCATTGTGGGCGGCGATGCGGCAGCCATTGTGGGCGGCGATGCGGCAGCCATCTTGGGCGGCGTGCGGCAGCCATTGTGGGCGGCGATGCGGCAGCCATTGTGGGCGGCGATGCGGCAGCCATTGTGGGCGGCGATGCGGCAGCCATTGTGGGCACTGGCGTGACGGTGGCAGCCATCTTGGGCGCTGGCGTGACAGCCACAGCCATCTTGAGCGCTGGCGTGACGGCGGGAGCCATCGTGGGCGCTGGCGTGACGGCAACAGCCATCTTGGGCGCTGGCGGAACGACGGTAACCATCTTGGACGCTGGCGTGACGGCGGGAGCCATCGTGGGCGCTGGCGTGACGGCAACAGCCATCTTGAGCGCCGGCGGGACGACGGCAGCCATCTTGAGCGCCGGCGGGACGACGCAGCCATCTTGAGCGCTGGCGTGACAGCAACAGCCATCTTGAGCGCTGGCGTGACGGCGGGAGCCATCGTGGGACGCTGGCGTGACGGCGGCAGCCATCTTGGGCGCTGGCGGGACGACGGTAGCCATCTTGGACGCTGGCGTGACGGCGGGAGCCATCGTGGGCGCTGGCGTGACGGCAACAGCCATCTTGAGCGCCGGCGGGACGACGGCAGCCATCTTGAGCGCTGGCGTGCCGGCAACAGCCATCTTGAGCGCTGGCGGGACGGCGGGAGCCATCGTGGACGCTGGCGTGACGGCGGCAGCCATCTTGGGCGCTGGCGGGACGACGGTAGCCATCTTGGGCGCTGGCGGGACGGCGGGAGCCATCGTGGACGCTGGCGTGACGGCGGGAGCCATCGTGGGCGCTGGCGTGACGGCAACAGCCATCTTGAGCGCCGGCGGGACGACGGCAGCCATCTTGAGCGCTGGCGTGACGGCAGCAGCCATCTTGGGCGCTGGCGGGACGGCAACAGCCATCTTGAGCGCTGGCGGGACGACGGTAGCCATCTTGGGCGCTGGCGGGACGGCAGGAACCATCGTGAACGCTGGCGTGACGGCGACCATCTCAGGCGCAAGCGTGGTGGCGACCATCTCAGGCGCTGGCTCCTGTAAATCCAGCCATGTCCTCCACCACGTCCTAATAACAGCCGAGGGCTGATCATCCAACCCCTCCGGGGGTTTTTCTGTCCCTGACGTCGGTGGCCGAAAAGGGTCTTCCCACTGCGGGGTTTGTGGCTGTAGCTCCAGCCATGTCCTCCACCACGTCCTAATAACAGCTGAGGGCTGTTCATCCAACCCCTCCGGGGGTTTTTCTGTCCCTGTCGTCGGCGGCAGAAAAGGGTCTTCCCACGGCGGGGGTAGTGGCTGTAGCTCCAGGGGTTTCCCTCCCCCTGTCTGCAGCCCCGGAGCAGTGGGGGGCCGTTCCTGCAGCACCAGGACCGTGGGTGCTCTCTCCGCGGTCCTCCCGGAACACCTCCTTAGCTCCCCCCCAAAAACCTTCTTGGGACGCCTTCGGGGTGCCCTCTTGCCTTCCTCCGGGAGGGACCGCGGACCCGATGTAATCGGCCCTGATAGCTGCATCGGTGGCTCATACCCGAAGTAAGCACGGAGGCGCCTATACTCCTCTTCGGGCGTCTCCGGCTTACCCCAGTCCCACTGCTCCGTGGTGCGACGGTGAGCTTCATCCTTCGGGGCGCTATAGCTTGCCCCCCCGAGGAATCCACTCACCGTCTGCTGGCTCCGCTGGCTTCTTTGTGGGTTCAGCATTCTGTCATAGATTGACCGGCGTAGTGTGGTGTAGCAAGCCATATGCAGAGCCAGGTATCCGTTCAGTCGTTTTATTATAAGTAAATCAACATAAAACAAACCGTGAACGGCGAAAAACTAAACTGTTGAAATCAAAATGCGCATATAGCGACTTAAATGTATATATTACCCAACGATGACAACAGCAGTAAAATAACCCCACTCACCTCCAACGCAACCGTGACATACAAACAATGCTGAACAAGGAGTGACTTGTTAGCTCCCCTTTTATAGCCCAGTAGAATACAATCAGAAACAGCTGAGTGACAAAACATAAACAAGGAAGTGAATCACCGAAAGGTCTGTGTAGCCACGCCCCCACACCAATCGTGACAATTAAGGCTAAGGGGTTTTTCTATAATGGCTGTGAGCTTATTGATTCTTGTTCACTGATAAAAAATTGAAAGAGAAGATGAATTTGCTAAATTATAAAGAGAGATTTAATTGTAAAATACTCAATAAAAAGCGATAAGACACTACGACATGAATTTAATACAGGTAATTTTACTCCACGTAACACATTTTTCATGGGGGACTGTTGAATGTTACAATGTAGGTGTCTATAAAAATGCCTTTTGGGAATCCAACGCTTATAATTTTGGGACTGACATCAATAGTTCTGGTTTTCTCTCAGAGCCTTATATAGACAGTAATATATGACAGCTTGTGGATGTTGGAGAATCACTGGCTGGTGGACTGGTTTCATGCATTTTACAATTTTCAGAACTTTGTGTACAACATTTAAAACAGATTAGTACCTGAAACAAGGAACATTTGACCTCTCTGGGACATTTTGATGGTCCATTTGAATACTTTTTTCCCGGTTTTCAGCTAAGAGTTACAATTATAAAAAGGATTAAGTTTAAGGTTAAATATTTAGGATTATGGGTTAAGGAAATAAGGCTTTTTAAATGGGAATTTTGTTAGGGGTCCCCACAAGGAAAGTAAAATATTACATGGGTGTGATGACTAAAAATAGTAACCCTCCTAGTCCCAGAGTGAGTCCCAGAGTGAGTCCCAGAGTGAGTACCAGAGTGAGTCCCAGAGTGAGTCCCAGAGTGAGTCCCAGAGTGAGTCCCAGAGTGAGTCCCAGAGTGAGTCCCAGAGTGAGTCCCAGAGTGAGTCCCAGAGTCAGTCCCAGAGTCAGTCCCAGAGTCAGTCCCAGAGTCAGTCCCAGAGTCAGTCCCAGAGTCAGTCCCAGAGTCAGTCCCAGAGTCAGTCCCAGAGTCAGTCCCAGAGTCAGTCCCAGAGTCAGTCCCAGAGTCAGTCCCAGAGTCAGTCCCAGAGTCAGTCCCAGAGTCAGTCCCAGAGTCAGTCCCAGAGTCAGTCCCAGAGTCAGTCCCAGAGTCAGTCCCAGAGTCAGTCCCAGAGTCAGTCCCAGAGTCAGTCTCAGAGTCAGTCTCAGAGTCAGTCTCAGAGTCAGTCTCAGAGTCAGTCTCAGAGTCAGTCTCAGAGTCAGTCTCAGAGTCAGTCCCAGAGTCAGGCCCAGTGTCACTGGCTGCAGCCAAAGCTAATTATTTTAATCTCCCCTCAACTCAGCTCTACGCAATTTGTCACCTCACAGTGGCTGTGGCGATCCCCAACTAGTCATCATTGTTGGGGGGGGGTGGTTTTCTAAAAAGCCCCAGTTAATCCTGTACAGTTAATTAAGCTCCTACAGATGAGCTAGTAGCCAGTGACATCTGCTGTTTGTATCTTCTCTGGGTGGATGTCATGCTACATATCAGCTAGAGAGCCCCCTTTATTCCCTGCTGTTTACATGCATGGGCCTTATCTTGCTTTATGCCAAAATGGGTAACCCCTCTTTTATTCTCCGTCGGTTTTTCCCCCGACCATGAAATTGGGGAGAGGTTTTTGAATCGTACTTCTTTAGTGTGCTTATGTGCTCCACATGAAATAACACCACTGGTTTTGACAAATACATGGAATTTATTATGCAAATGTTCGCGAAAGGTCACACCCTTCGCCATTTGAACTAATTCAATACATTTGGTACATAGCTCCTTACTCTCAAAGTAAGGAAGCTTGGTGATGATGGATTTGAAGACATTTTTGGCTTTTTTTTTTTGCACCCAAATTTACACACAACTTGATACCACATATATAAATGAAAGCCGCTCAACATAATATTCGTTGTCATATGCGGGGGACGACATGACGTCTTTTGTTACCATAAAGAGAGTTGTTAGAATGGAAAAATATTTTTTTTAAGTTCTGTAATCTTTTTTGTGCAGTGTGGCTGACTGTGTTCACAGGCCTGCTTCATGCACTTGTAATGGCTTCTCAGTGCCCTAATTGACAAAATGCTTTGCTAAGTCATAATCAATTGGTGCACAACATGAAGGATATCAGTTTGAATGCTGCGTGCCTCACATATCTGCCAAGCACCCCTAACTTATGTTTTAACGAGCAAAGAAGAAATGTAGTCTCTTACATGTTCATGTTTCGTCTGACTGTGTGTCGTTGGCTAGCAGCGATTCTAATGTGATTCAGCTCTCTGGTTCACACACACACACCACCGCACACTGTGTGATTACGAGAACATCCTGAATCTCCCCGTTCCGTAGACGCCGGGAACAGAGACCGGCTGGTGTGTGTTGGGAATCCCAGGACGGTCCAGCCTCCATTAGGCCCTTGTCTGGCTCAGTGGGCTCCTGGATACCTCTCTCTTTATACTCGGTTCCTTCTAGCTGCCTGTCTGCGTTTTTCTTTCCCTGCCAACAGATCAGATCATTCCGATCACGGATAACAGCCGCCCCAACATTGGTAACAATCCCTGGGGTAAGACAAGATGTGATGATGACGGCTGTCATTGTAATCAGTGGGGGAGGCGCGGCAGCTGTTGATAGATGAGGCAGAGGTTACAGAAAGAGAGAGAAAGAGAGAGGAAGGGAGGGAGAGAGAGAGAGGGAGGAAGAGAGGGGAAGGAATTGATGCTGTTGCCTTAATTGCCGCTCCAATGAGGCAGTGTGTACTTTCTCCCACCAGGGCTGTTATTAGAAGGCGGAGGTGGAGGGTTTGGGTTGGGGGGGGCTGCTCCAATCAGACATAGCCCAGGCATTAGCCACTCTGTCTCATTTGTCAATGTCAGACCAGGCCGGTAGAACTAGAACCAGGGGGGGGGGTTAGAGCCAGAGAACCACTGCCCAGGCCCTGGAGCCTGTCTGCTGGCTACAGAAACACCTTGACTCCCTGGGCTGGCCTGGCCTGCTAATCTGCACTGTAGCACGGTGGAAGCTGCCGGGGAACTGGTTCGGGGTGTGAGCTAGAGATAGCATATCGCTTCGCACACACACACACACACACACAAACACACGTCCTCTCAATTGCCAGTTGCAGAGCCGCTCTGCCAAAAAGTGCTTTTAAATGAGCTGGAGACAATGCGCCTCTGTGGGATGTTTTTTGCAGGCCTTTCTTTCTGATTTCATTCCCTGTCTCTTACTTCCACTAAATAATCTTTGAAGTTTCTCTGCCTAAGCCTCCACCATGCCATCTTGCTGCATATTTTGTACCTCCTCCTCCTCTAGATGGAATGATTTCTGTCTTGCCTTTTCTTAAGCTTCAGTCCTTAACTGCCACAAGTTAAGCCTCAGATCATAAAACCCATCAAAGCTCTTCAAGCGAATGGCTATTGACCAAACGTCTGGTGCCGTATGTCTTTGGTGGAGAGGGCTGGAGTGTTTTGGCAGGTGTCCAAAGTGTTCTGGACTGTTGGACTACATTGTCTTCCTTTATCAAAGCCACTACAGAGTAATCCATGAGTCCGTGTCGTTGGTTTTATAGTTTGGGTCTGGGTTGTTTCTCTCACAGTAGCAATCCTCAGGATGCAAGAGATTGATTAAGATCATTCCAAACATGTGAACACAGATCTTCAAACATCATGGACACAGATCTTCAGACATCATGGACACAGATCTTCAGACATCATGGACACAGATCTTCAGACATCATGAACACAGATCTTCAGACTCCAGGGACACAGATCTTCAGACT